>JANZLP010000075.1:15965938-15976770 GCA_026930925.1 Chelictinia riocourii
ATCACATTTCTGGTAGGGTTCCTTTCTTATCTAGACATACCCTGCTGTGTTATTTCGTACAGACCAAGCACATGTCGCCCCACCTAGCAGAACACGCTGGTGGAAACTACCAACACATTTATTTCACTTCAGGCAGCATGCACAAAGTAACAACCATATTCAATGAAATGGGGCTCCTTAATATTATCGAAGAGGTTGCATGTTTTCTTGTGTCCTCAATTTTGTAAACCTCAGGAATGCTGCCTTAAGACTAAAAATATTGGTATTAAGGGTAATTCAGCAGTACTGGTACTTGGCTACTGAAGACGTCCTCCAATGCTTGCATCCTTTGTAACAAGTTGCTTATTTCCCCAAACATACTATTGGCCATTGCCATTCTCTAGTTCTACAATATTTGCTGCTGGCAAAGTGATCTATTTTAATGCTGAGTGAAATAAAACAAAAAAAGGCTCCATCATTTATCCCAACTATTACAATGCGCCATTACTAGACAAAGTAAAATTCTCAGTTTGTAATACTCAAGTAAAACAGGGGCTCAGTTTGTGAGTTACAAGAAACAGAAGTTTCCTGTTTTTCATGTTCCAGATAATCCCACAGCCTAATAATTCACTGGTAGTAATTCTTACACATTATACATTGATACATACATGTACTCCCAGAGACAAGCTGAGTTCTTATATTTTTCAGTCCATTCCAGGTACAAGCTTTCAACCATGAGTAAGGCACACACTTCTTCTAACACCTAGGTGAGTGGCAGGGGACATAGGCTTGTATTTCTTCGAAACCACAGGGCATTTCCTCCCACGTGGCTTGGGCATACGTTCTGCTTTCCACACAGTCCTTCTGTAGCTTCATGATTTCATGGTTTGCACCAGGGGCTAAGCTAACACTCCTGGGTTCTCAGCCTTCTGCTGTCACTTGGTGGCTACAAAACCTCTGGCAAGTTGATTCACTTCTAGGAAAGGTACTAACAAATGCAAATTGTTATTCTCGCTTTCCTCCCTACTGTGCATGCTAGTTCAGGGTTTTTTTCAACTTGATGCTTGTTACAAATTTTTTTCCAATCTCAATCTCACATTACAAGTTACTGCATTCTTGTAATCAATATGTACAGAGTATTTATCAACTTTTGCCACTTTCTGTATAGAAAAAGTTGATCTGTATTTAGCACTATAACTGCAGCATCTGGCAGTCTTAGTGGCAGCACACTCACCTCCACAGTCCTTGCCTGATACCCTGGGGTAACGCTTGCTGCCACAAACAGAAGATGACCCAACAGAAACAAGCACATAACTTTTTTTTGGAAGCCAGTATTTTCCAGCAACTATGACTAAAGCACATTATCTCTATGCATGGTATGGACTGTATTACTTGCAATTACTCACATTGTTTCTAGCTAGAAATTTAGTCCAAAAAGCTTAGAAACAGGAATGGCAGCAGCAGAAAAGCAAGTTTGTTTTAATGCATGTAGGAGACATTGTTTATAAAAGTGTTTTGTTATCATATTAACATGAAGGTGACAGTTTTAAGGAGAAAGCATGCACAACCCAGATAATACCATTTTGGCAGTGACCGCAAAGAAATTTAGATGCAAATATATCGCTCATCTGAAGGGTCAGCAATTCTTAAGAAAATTTTACACTGCTGACAAACTGATCAGCTCATATTCCTTAGTTTTGAGCAACATTTTACTTGATGTTATATATATCTGCACTCTGAGATACAGTTTTATAACCAAAATGACACAATTAACACTCAGATAGCAATTCCCTATGCCAAAACCAAAACAAGCCTGAAAAAGAAGTTAACATTACTACTTCTGTAGACATTGTGAACTTAAATGCAATAAAACAAACTGAAAAGTCTTGGAGTAAGACACTCCAAATTGTAAGAGATTACTTTGTTATATTGAGTAATGTTACTGCATTTTGCTTCTTTCTGGAGGAAGCTACTTATTTCTGAAGAAGTCTGTACATCTTTCCAAGATTATTCCTTTCAACCAATAATCATTTGGCCTATCAAAAAGTAAAGTTGGAAAAAATAAACATTCTTTCAAGCCTACAATTCACTCTTTAAACCTAATGTATTTAAAGGCTCTGGCTTCTACCAGCTGAGAAGAACTGCAGAGAATTTAATGAGGTACAATAACCTGGCCAGCTAGCTGAGAGAAAAAAGGCACCAGCTATGACCAAATAGGGAGAGGTAAGAGGAGCTGATCCTCTCCCCAGCTTGTGGAGGAGGTGTCAGCTGGGGGAACCGAGGGTGATGCAGAAAAGTAATTTATAGCCCGTGCAGCCTGGAGGAGATGGCGTGTGTTGAAGAAGGAAGCAACAACAAACCATAAAGATTATTCTTTCCAGTACAAGATTACTGGCAAGCACAATAATGATGAGTTTTAGCCATTCTTTTGAAGATCTCTTTTGCATCATCTTCACCGCATTCCAGAAAGACTCAGGGCAATCTGGTAATACAGAAACACTGGGCCTCGGAACCTTGGAGGTGCCTGGAAAAATTCATTCCCTTTGTTTTCAAAATGTTTACTCTCAGTAACTATAAGCTTATTTTTAAAAAATAGTAGAAGCTAGTTTAAAAACAAACAAACAAAAAAGGGGTAATTTTCTCTACTTGCATCCTCTTTCAGCCTTCATGCTCTCTGGATAGCACTTAGTAGTTGCTATTAAAAACTTTTGGGTTTTTAAATACCAGTCAAAATTACACAAATTCTGAGAACTACACATATATACCATTAAGTTTTATGGCTGAGATCCTTTTAGACACCAGCAACTCAAATTAGATCATACAGATACATTTGCATTTTCTGGCACTAACATTTTACTTGGAACAACTTGGTGTTACAGACAAAGAGCATGAATGAAGAACAAACCGGGATTACAAATCAAAAGCTTTAAAACATATGACACATTGGGGAAATAATGTAAGACTCACTGAATGTACTAGAGTGACAATTTTCAGGTCTGTCACAAGCCCATTATATCACACATCCCACAATGCCCTATATCATGTTAATTTACATAAAACCATAGCAGACAGATAGAAGCACCCTACATATTGCCTAGCAGTGCTTGCAACACATCCAGTGGCACAATAAGGTGCACTAAAGCCAGTTTTTACCCAGTAATGGGAGGAGAAAGAAGGAAATACTTTCTGACGTACTGCTCCCAAACATGACCAGTTTCTGCTTCGTACTTTGTTCCCTAGCCTAAATCCTGATTTAAAGCTTATTTCTTCAGATGGATGAAAATAAAATTTTCTTTTTTTTTTTTTCTTAATGTGTAAGCTCCACAGAACAAGAGATCCTGCAAGATAAAGAATGGACACGTCTGGCTTTGACTTGTTGCTCTTAAGAACAGATCCCCTCTGAACAGAAACCTTTTTTTCTGTAAGAGACAACTACACATTATTAACTCAACAGACTTGTGCTGATATGCATGATGCATTCTCTTTCTTTATTCATTCCTTGGAAGAAGAAACCAAAGTTGAAGGAGGTGGCATACAACATGTGAGGCTAGGCCAGGTACAGCCATTTCCTTGATAAACAGAGTATTCACAATACAGTAGAAACACATTTCAAAGAAAAGGCAATAAAAAGAGGATTCTGGTGTCTTAGTGCACAAGATAAGAAAATTCCTAATTTGAATTTATTTAGAATCACAGAATAATCTCCCCAATCAAATAAATACTCCTCTTGATCCAGTAGTCACATGCTGTAATTCTCCATGCTTTGATCTTTAACTTCATAATTCTTATACCCGTAGCCAGGAAAAAATCAATTTAATTTTCACATGAAATAAAACAGCCAAGTTGTATAGTGATTTGCCTCTAGTTCTTCTAAAATGAGACATTATGATTATGCCTCTTTCAGTACTCCTTTGGAATTAAGCTGGGTTTGGCAATAGTCCAGGGCTGATTACTCCTGCAATTTCCAGTTCCTGAAAATGATGCACACACAATATTGGTCCTACCAGCACAAAAATTAACCGTAACTAAGAATGAATGCATACATTTATGTGAAAAACTCTTTTGCACTGCTGTGAAATAAAGACCTGGCATATGAGGAATACCAGTTGAAGGAGACCTCATGAGTCAGAATCTGCACAGACAGTTTCAAAAATATCTTTGTTTGCAAAAGAGACCGAGACATCAGACAGCCAAAATGACACCCCACAGCTTGAAGTGCAAAAAATTCGAAGTTAAAATCTACTGGCATAAATTGAATATGAATAGGCAATTGCACAATGGAATGAAGTTTTAACCATCTGCCTTGTTAATACAAAACTCAAAGAGAAATTTTTTTGCTAATTTCTTGAAAAGCTTTTTCTTTTTCTCTCTCCTTTTTTTAACTTAAAGGAAGTTAGAATTTTGGTCAAATTTCCCATATTCAGAACTCCCCTGCCCCTTAAGTGTGACACTGCACTTAAGTAGAGTTTACAAGTCCTTAAAAATTCAGAAAACCTTCCCAGTTGTTCCCCTGCAATACACCCGGAAGATGGCAATACAACTCATTCTATTAAAATTTTATTCTATTATTTTATAGTTGACTCTGCTTTGAACAGGATGCTGGACTAGATGACCTCCAGAGGTCCTTTCTAACCTGAATTATTCTCCAATTATTCTAAAGGATTATTAGTAAACTGTAAACTATATATTTTGGACCACTAACAGAATTATCAAGAACATAACACCGTATCAAAACCAACCAACCAAACCAAAACAAACAAAAAAACCCCCACCATAATAAGAGGACCTTAGAAACTATACATTTCACAACCCGTGCATTTTTAATTTGTAAGTATCCAAATGCCAATACAGCAAGTAGAAAGTCTAACTTTGTGGAAACACCATCCTAGGATTTCCATATATACTTACTATCCGGCGAATTAGTGCTGCCCACAAGGAGTAAGTCATGGTTCAAGACCAATGTTCCAGTTAGTTCCTAGCAGTCAGGCGAGAAGATTTACCAACTCAGTGTTTAAATAAATTGTTGAAAGGAGTAACTGCCTTAGTGTAATGTCCCAGGCTGAAGGCAGCACCTTCTGCCTCCCACCCCACCCTCCACGCTGCAGTGACAGATAAACAATTCCAGGAATTGCACATTTTCTTTCTGACCTCACTGATGAGGAAAGTTAAGAGACCTCCAGTGCAGGCTCCACCCACGGGCATCAATATATGAGGACAACTTCCTCAGCCCTCTCAAATACTCTATTCAGCACAGTATCTTCAAACGAAAGAAGCACTTCACAAACACCAGAGCCCAAGCCTAAGAGCAGTGACAGAAGTAATTGAATTAATCTCAAAACCTCAAGGTTTTACATTATTATATAGGTCATCCTCGCTGCTGCCAGCAGGTAAGGAGACTGCAGTGAGCAGCCTTGGTGTCTGCTCAGGAGGAACATCCCGCCGGCCCCAGTGCCGTCCTGGGCTGCAGAGGTTTAACGTGGCTGACCGCGGCCACTGCTGCTGCAGGGCTGCATGAGCACAGGCGTGGGGAGACACAAGCGTGCCCCAACTGCCCCAGCCTCTGTCCGAAAGCACTCACACAACATATTTAGCACTGTTACATCCTAAGGATCCACACCACTCTACTCAAAATCCCTTTCAGTCATAAAATACTTAATATTTCCAAGTGCAGTGGAGTCCCATAGTATAAAACATTCTCATAAATGATATCAGCCATTACCTCCTCACTGTTGCTATGCAACCCAGGGCTGTCTCAGCCATATGTGTTTTCTCTACCTCTTCCACTGGGATACGACAAGCAACAACCAGTTATATCTTTAAAGATGACGACGTTTACCTTATGAAACATAGGCTGGTTTTTTGGGGGTGACTGGTTTAATTATCCACCTTTTCATAGCTTCCCAGCTTGATGCACAGGCCTGAATCCCAACCCCTTCTCCCTGGAAAGGTACAGCACAAATTGCAGAAAAGCAGACCTATGTCTGCAGAAATAAGGGGAAGGGTAGTCATCCCTTCCAGCCCCTAACCTGAAGGAACAAATGCCAAGAGTAAGTCGTGAACAGCTGGTACCCAAGAGTAACCGGGTGGAGAGGGCAGAGAACATACCAAGCTGCTATATCCCATGTACACCATTAGTGCTGCTGTCCCTTAAAAAGCTTTATACTACACCCACAACAGTTCTTATGACTAGCCCTATGGCCTTGGTGATAGGAAAGCCAGCCTTAATCTTAGAAGCAAAACTCTTTGCTTCAGTACTGTATTTGAGTTGAATCGAAACAAAACTAAAGCCATTCTATTTAATGTATATCCCTTTGAAACGTGTATTTTTACCATAGCCTTACGCTACAGTAAAAATATTTTCACCTTTATCAAAACACCCAAACTGTGCAACAGACCTAAACACTACAAATTATTTGAAAAGAGACTTAGCACAGAGCTGACAGGGATCCTCCTCACCGCACCAGCACAAAAGATTCTCTGCACACAGCAACAAAGGAGCCAGAGGAAATCACGGCCAGCAAGTTCAACGATTTAATCGAGTTCAAACAGCATGGTCCCAGCAACTACTTTCCAGCCTAAACTTGCAACTCCCAAGAGGCTGAATACTATCACAGCTCCCCAAACCCCTGCATTTTCCACATCTTTTAGACATAGAAAATGACTTCTCCTGCTTGCTGGTCTTTAGCTAATTGCTTCTCCTCCGTTAATGGATCTTTTGCTCATAAGCCCCAGCTCTGCCATGCCTCCCAGGAGCCAGGTCCAGCTGAGAGACTTGCAATTTGAAAGGCAGCAGCACCAAAGAGAGACCCAGAGTCTACACGGAGCCAACTCTGGCCACAACAGAGAAAATGGCCAAATTAATCCAGTTGAAGTTCATTTTGCCAGGAATCTGCTTACCATTGTGCTACAAAATCTACTCACTGCTTTTGCAGTGACTGTCACTGAAGTTAACCTCCTCGGTCCATTGAGAATTTCAAAGACATTTTAGGGTTTGTCATTTTTTATACCCCGAAAATAGAACTGCTATGACTTGCGTGAACACTCACCATGCACTTATCATGGTTTCAGTGCAAGGCTGAAGACAGAGCAGAGGTTGACTTGATGTGCAAAAAGCAGACAAGAACCAAATTCTAAATATATACCTTGCTAGGGCTGAGTGAGCCATGACAGTACTTCCTCTGAGAAGTGGGAGAGTAGAAAACCAAAACAGAGTAGAGGAGATAGTTGGGAACATCTT
Source organism: Chelictinia riocourii (assembly GCA_026930925.1). Taxonomy (NCBI): domain Eukaryota; kingdom Metazoa; phylum Chordata; class Aves; order Accipitriformes; family Accipitridae; genus Chelictinia; species Chelictinia riocourii. The sequence goes on from JANZLP010000075.1 coordinate 15,973,155, forward strand.
TAAAATCCCTCCTATATCAACGTATTAAATTGTCTTTTCAGCCTTAGGCAGTCAAGCTAAAAAGAAATTAAACCCCAGGAAACCAAACAAAGCAAGATCAGAGCCAGAGGCATGCCAGCCTGTCCATCAGGAAGATTTTGAGCAGAATAGTGCTGTCCTACCTCAGAGACTGAGGAATTCACTCTCTCCCAGAGGGCACATGCAGCTCTCATCAGCATTAATGAAAGTTGGCACTAAGAGTTGAACAGGATCCCTCATTTTCAACATTGCAAAAGACACAAGCCAGAACAAGACAATTTTATGCTGTTATGTTAGGAAGTGAATATATTTGCTTTTTTTGAAAAGCTACATAGTTGAAATCAACACCTCCTACTTGAAATACTTTATTTCACAGCTCTTCTGCACAGTTAATGTTTTTCCACATAAGACACAAGTTAAACTTCAAACAAACATTCCTGGGGAAAAGTGCACTTTAAACTAAAGTCTAGATTTAAAGATGTATAGAAAGTGATAGGATTTCTTGACAACAAGTGAATAACAAACACACAGACTTTGGAAACTGTGCATTGCTCGTTTAAAACAAAAATTTCAGACTACTTAGAAGACGTTTTAGAAGAGAGCAGTCAAAATACACACATACAAAGACTAATGAAACACCACTAGTATTTCCTGAAACTATCACAATGTTATAAAATTTCAATAAAATTAATTGCCACTGTTAAGAGTTGTGTTTAGTGACTTTTTTTTTTTTTAAAGTAATTTATTTCCCTCTGAAAACTAACTGCTATTACTTAGTGCTTAAAAACCAAAACAAAACCACACAAAAAAACCAAGCAAGCAAGGTGAATGAGCACAAAGTGACCAGGTCTAAATATATTTGTTCTTTTCTTCTGCTTTAAGAACATGGTAAAAACCAACTCCTTGCAGCCAGCTTCAGTAAAATCACAGAGTAAAGTCATCTAAGTGATTCTTCCTGTCAAAATAACAAGGGAACAACAAAGGCAGTCTACTAAATACCCATCACTACAGTTTCATGGCCCAGATTTATGCTGCCAGCTATGTTCATGGCCTGTTAAACCAAAGAAAATTTATTAAGAATTAAAAAGCATGAACTGTTTCAGCACTGGCCCTTGTATCTGCGTTAATTAAACTGAACAGCTTTACTCCTCTCCTCCACCCTGAAACAAGACAAACAACCCATTTTTAAAAGCATGCTTTCTGCAAACATGCTTCACACCACCTAACAGCTCTCTGGAAATTTAAAGATAAAATTCCATTCGCTGACGGTACAAAACAAGTATCTTTGAGAGCAATTCATTGTGCTTTCAGTGAATATTAGGGCAAAATAGTTCAGCAACTATTTGTTGTAGGGTCTGTATCAAAATAGCTAAGCTCTGAATAAAACTGCCAACTTGTATTAATTTCTTTTTACAAACAGCTTGTTGAAGGATGCTCACCATCAAGGACAAATATTTGCAGACAGACCTTGGGTAAAATCAAAACAAATTGTATCGATCAATGCTCTTTTAAAAGCAGAGATACAATCCCAGTCAATGTGCAGGTGAATGGCACATGTATAATTCAAACCAGGTTTTAACAGTACTCCTCTTGGTCCTTTACCTGCTCTTCAGCTCCAGAGACAGATCCTACTCAAATGGAAAAAGTCATAGCCCACCAACTTTACCAAGAAACAAGCTTGACTGCCCAAGCTTATATTGGCTTAAAAAGAAACATCTATGAAGATTTAAAAAAAAAAAAAAAGACAGGAATTTCAACCTCTAGCAGAGAGGATGATAGTGAAAGAGCTGCAGGATGCAACAAAAACCCTCTGAAGGACTAAGCACCCTCTCAGCACATCTGGGGCTTCTGCAGTCAAGCGAAACACTCAATTTTCACCTTTATTTTGGAACTATACTAAAAATGAATCCAAACAAAGTAACATATGCTGTCAGATCAAGCTTGAATGAAAAAGACCATTTTCATCAACTGACCAGTACAGCAAAAAGCAAAACACAATTAAATGCAGCCACAGAATTAATAATTTCTGGTTTATTTAAAAATCTTCTCCCAAAGAATCTGAAACACCTCTGAGGTTTTCCACAGCTTTGCTGTTCACGCTAGTAGTCTGAAGGTAGTTAACATCTTACAAAGAAACAAAATGCCACGCTTTTTTAGCAGTGTAAAGGGATAGCTAAGGAACTGAGGGTATTAAACACCCACTCTGTTTTACTGTATGGTAACAAACTTAAGAGATCCAGAACTAATGGCATTGGCCATGAAACCAGATATCATAACTATAATAGAGACATGACTGATATTACCATGATTAAAACAGAAGCAATGTTTAATGAAAGTATCTCTGCTCCTATTACAACAAAGACACTGAGCTGATGACGCGAGATGAAAAATGGAAAAAAGCCTCAAATAAAAACGTCTGGGAGAAAAATCAGCTTCCATTTAAAAGGTTTCACTGTAAAGTAATAACTTCTGCGAGCTCAACTACAGATTTCCAGATCTGATATTAATATGCCAGAATAATGATGCAATTAAAATTGGTCCCGTGTCGTTATGGGCAGACAGTTTTCAGTACACGTGACCAGCAATAGCAGGGCCTAGACATCCTTGGGTGCAGCAGCCAGTAAGTTTCTTCAGCCCATGGTGACACCTTTTTTCCTTAAATTAAATATGAGAACATTGTATTACATCTATTTGTAGAAAATAATCTCAGACCAGTTGCATTCAGTTTCAGTGGAAACAAAAAGGACAGATGACTAGCTTTGAAGATAGGGCTACATGAACAGACTACAACAAGGCGAAACAGAGGAAGGAAGAGCTTGCTGGGAAACAGCAACTGATGAGAAAAACAGTGTGCTCGGGGGGTTGTGCTATGAATGAAGGCAGGACAATTGACAGAGTATTCTGTTTCAACAAAGAAATTAATAAGAGTACTACAGGGAAAAATAATAATTAAAGAGAAAAAAAACTTTTTCCAAACAGTTGTTGCTGAACATACCAGAGAAGCTATTTAAAATAAATACTCTTCCTGAACTCTTGTTAATGATTTGCAGATTTGCATATATTAAATCCTGACTGATCAGCTGTTGGTTTGAGAACCACAAGATAAATTAGTTTTAGCTCTCAGGCTCATTTTATCCCTTGATTGTCCAAGCTTTTAAGCAATTCCTAAAAACATGGCTGTACTTCCTCTAGATTCAGAATCAGATTGCCCTGTGTTAGACATTTATTTATCTAGGTGTAATTTAAGGCATATGGATTTAAATGTTAAAAAAAAAAAAAGTAGGAGATAGAAGAGATTTTATAAGGCAAAAATTAAATTCACAGTGTCCTGTGTATAAAGGCTGGTTCCCATATAAAAGCTAGAAGATTACATTTTAAATAAGGTGTATCCACCCAGCCTCCCTTCCTGAAGAATCTGCTGCAGAACCTCCTCTCTGTGGCGCTAGAGAAACACCAAGCATCAGAGACCAAGTTGGGTCAGGAAGTCAGCCCTGCCAGACATCAAATAGGAAAATATGACAAGGTATGAACAGAAAAACAAAGTGAATACGCAATCCTTGAGCTTTTAAAGAGAAGTGTTTGAAAAGAAAGTTATTTC
>JANZLP010000075.1:16613261-16625519 GCA_026930925.1 Chelictinia riocourii
TTCCAGTTACTTCCCTCTCCTGCAACAATAAGCGTTCGTAACGCTGTACTTCAGAGTCCGTGTGCGCAAGGGGAACGAACTCCCTGTTGGGTTTATCTAACTATGTCATCTCTACGAAGGATACTTGAAGCAAGCTGTTGCCTCTTTCTTAGTTGCATGCAGGTTGCCAGGGAGCCTGGGGGACCCACCATCTGACATTCATAGCAGTCGGCTTCTATCCGAATATGTCTGAGAATCCCACTGAAGCGCAGGATGACAAGTTCCCTCTTTCTTTTTGCAGAATTACTTCTCATCCACAATTAAGGTAATAAAGTGTTTCTGGTAAGCTGTTATTGTGTTAGCATTTGAATCATTATCAGTCACTGCAGAATTATTTAAAAAATGGTCTAGAAATAGTTTTTCAAGATTATCTTGTTAGTGATTTTGGTTCCTGGAAGAACTTCGTTAGCACGGAGGCTCCTGCATTCTGACTTTCTGTACCCAGTGACTTTAACTTCCTAGAAATACATAAACAACTTTCTTTTTTTCCAAAATACTTAACACTGTATCAGAGCTGGAGCTAAGATGAATAGCATTTTCAAGGTAATGGGAGTTGAACAATTCTCTCACGGACTTTAATTCTGACCTTGACAGCCAACTTGTGGGATTCGGAGAACTGTTTATTTCATAAATTGAAATTAGTTTTGCCTGTGCAAATAAGAGCTACAGTAATCTTTTATATGTTGTGCTCAAGTGTGCATTGTACCACCCAGAAAATATGAGCTTTGACATTCTTTCCACCTTTATGATACTTTCCCATGATCTGCATTACTTCTGTGTCCTCTGTGAGTCCTTGATCTAACTGCCGAGTTCTTGCGCTAGCAAGGTATCCAAGGAGGATACCTTGGCACTGTGATAAAACAAAGTTTCTTCCCTAAATCTGTTCCCCTTTCCTCTCTAAGGTCACACAGAATGAGTGTAGTGAAGAATTGAAAAACAATGTAGAAATAACCCAGCTAAAAATATTCCCCCCTCCCCGCCGCCACCCCCAGAGGATCAAATAGCAGCAGATTTGAATTGAAAATGTGATTAAAGCATCGTGGAGGGGGGGAGGGAGCGGCGAGGGCAGGCAGCCTGCCCGGGTCTTCCAGGAGGGGCACGGAGCCCTCCCCGCCTGCACTCTGCCTGCCCCGGGGCAGGGCTAGCCCCCCCCTCCCGGCATCCCCAGGGAGCTGCTTTGTTTGGCTTTGCTCTTATTTATTTGTTTGTAATGATTTATTATTTTTTCTATTCTTTTCCAGGGGCCCAGGCAGGGGTGGGCAGCTCGGCCCCAGCCCCAACACTGCAGGGTGCCCGTGGTGGGGACACGACTCCCACCAGCAGCCATCCATCCCTCCCTGCTCCGGGGAACGGGGACAAAGCAGCACGACAGCAAGGCAAGGACTGGAGAGCCCAGGATCCTCAACCCGTCTCCACCCTAAGCCTTCACCCTTCCACTCTCTACAGCACCCGTGGAGGGTCTCACAGGAGGTGAGCACCCAACGTACGTCTGAGGTTGGGCAGCAGAGAGGGGATGTAAAAGGTGATGGGGGCTTGTCTGGGGGCAGATGGGCATCATCCGTGCCCACCCTGTGCCAGAGACTGCAGGCACCTTCAAGCCAGCAGTTAAAGGACAAGAAAGGTGACATATGGTCAGCAGTAACGGGAGGAGGAGAGTCCTGGTCTCCCCAGCGCAGTAGAGCGCGCTGCCTCACTGGTGGGACAGCCTCCATCTGCACCTTCAGAGGGAAGGCTGCTGGAGATGGCAAAAGCCCTGGAGACAGCAGAGCCACTGGCAGAGCTGAGCAGTTTCTGTGAGAAGGAGGTGAAGAAGAAACTGGACTACAGCCCCCGGAAGGGAAGGATAATGCTGGGCCCTGGGGACCGAGGGGAGGACACTGTCAGGGAGGAAAATCCAATGGAGAAGTGGAAGCGGCGTTTGTCCATGCACAAGGAGGAGAGCAGGCTAAATAGAGAGAACTTGAATAACAACAACAGCAAAAGGAGTTGCCCAGAGGATTTTGAGGTGCGTATGGAGTTGAAAAGTAGGTGATTAGCATGGCTGACTCTACTGCAAGTGAAACTGCTCTTCTCATCTTCATAGCACAGTTTCATTTGACTTGGATAAAGCCTTTCATTCCATGATGAGCTTCTTCCTTTTCGAAGTGCTTCTGAACATGGCTTTGCTTGCCCAAGCTATGGATTTAGATGCCAGAGAGAGAGCACACACATGTGAGTGCCCTATAAACTGCTTTGGGCAACTTGCTTGCATGACCATCGCTTGAAACGGTAGGTATTCATTCTTCCATTGATGATACTGTCTGCTGAGAAAGTACATGGCTTTTATGCCTGCTGCAGGGCCTTAAGAGAAGTGGAAATGGGCTTCGTTTCAAATCTGCTTGGCTGTAAATGTATCCTGTGGTCTGTGCCTCTCACTGTGCTGATTGCTGATGTCCTGTTCTATACACATTTATCTGTACCTGTTTTCTTTTTTGCAGCATGATGCCGTATTTGGGATACTCAGTAAGGTCAAGCCTTCCTATCAGTCTTGCACTGACTGCATGTATTCCTCGGCCAGTTTGTCTCCTGATCCCTTTGGGGAGCAGTGCGAAAAGTTGAACCCCGGCACTACGCGTCGCAGCACCACCATCTGCACGCAACCAGCCCTCCTCTCCCACATCAATTCCAACTTGGCCAACCACCTGCCCAGCAAGGCACAGTCAGAGGAAGCAATCAGAACTAAAAATAATGAGGCACTGCTTCCTCTGTCAGCAGAAACAGGTACTTTGGATGCCAGCACTTGCAAATCACTTGATCAACACTGCAGCATTTTGGAGAAAGGAAAAGATGTACCAAAAACCCCGGTCAAAACTCTGCTGCCCAGGAGAAACTCGCACTGTGACAAGAGCCTCCTTAATGCAGAAGTGGTAAAAGAAGAGTCTCTAGCCAGAAAAGATAGCAAACCTACCAAGGATGTGAAGTACTTGTTGTTCAGCAAAGACTTGGAAAAGCCAAGTGCAAACAGTTACTTGATGCAGCATCAGGAGTCTCTTATTCAGCTGCAGAAAGCAGGCTTGGTTAGGAAGCATACCAAAGAGCTGGAGCGGTTGAAAAGCCTGCCCTCAGATGCCTCGTCGCTGCTCAGAGAGAGCTCCCTGAGCAGAGTCAGCTCTGGCATTGTGGAGGAAAGTGAGGATTTGATTTCACATCACAGCCTTGTACCTCTTCTCGGACCAGCACCGTTGGTACCCGAAGATGCAGAAAACAATGTGGAGAAGTTAGAGGTGAAACGTGTCTTGGAGGGGATCTCTCAGAAAACCTCCACACCTGTGATGTGTCGGTTGGAGCACACGAGCAGTTTCACCAAGGACTTCCTGAAGACCATCTGCTACACTCCCTCCTCCTCCCGGAGCTCCAACCTGACGCGTAGCTCCAGCAGTGACAGTATCCACAGCGTGCGGGGCAAGCCTGGCCTGGTGAAGCAGCGGACTCAGGAAATAGAGACCAGGTTGCGGCTGGCTGGCCTGATTGTGTCTTCTCCTCTGAAAAGGTCCAATTCTCTCGCCAAGCTAGGATGTCTTAACTTGTCCTCTGAGGACTTATCAAGTGACATGGATGTATCAACCATAACGGACTCAAAAGAGGCAGTTTCAAGCAAGTCTTCCGTGCTCTGTGAGCCACAATCCACGCTGAGGAGTGCAGATGTCGCCTCCAAACTGGGAGCAAAGCCAGCAGTTGGAAACTTGAAGAACACGCTTTGGATGGGCAAAAGTTGATGCCTTCTAGGGGGGGAGTAGGGAGGTGGATTTGGGTTTTTTTACGTCATTTATTCATTGCACCAATGCAGTTTTATCATCTGACTTGCAGTAGTTCATCTGATGCCATCTCTTCTTCCCCTTCTTGTACTGTAAGTGGGGAGAAAAAAAAGCATAATGGGTCATGACGAATGGCACAAGGGAAAATAAAAAGTATTGCATGGCTTAGAAGAGGACTTTGTGCGTGAATTGCCTGTTGTCCTGCAGAATGCTATTTCTAGTACTGTTTGCCAAGTATAATAATGTGGTTTTGTGTGTGTGTATATATATAGATAGATACTTGTATCTATCTATCTATCTATCTATATATATAATGCTGAAATTCTCTGTTTCAAAGAACTCAACAAAATAATTAGTCATGACTTTTTTTACAGAACACAAGTCTCTAGTTAAAATAGGGCACTTGTGGAAAAATCCTTAAAATGGTGACATGAACACTACCTCTGTTCTTGCTGACTTTTCGTCTTGGTTTGTTGTTTGCTTTGTTTTTTTTAAAAAAAGCTTTTCCCACAACACTTAACCATTGTTTGAAGGTATTCCCTTAATTTAACTGTAAAGGCCTGGAGGAGAATGGAGACAGAGGCTTTACCGCACCAAGTGACCTAGCTGTGAAGTGAAGGAGTATCGAGCTGTGTTCGTGTTGACTGTGTGACCTGCTGGCATTAGTCCGTCTTTGCTGCGTAACCGGGTGAATTGTCATAGTCTTATGTTGGTGCTGGAGTGACACCCAGACTGTGTCACTGTCGCAGGCTTACGCTCATGTGGAGAGGTGTCGTGTTCTTTGGGTGCTTTTGCTGTCATTGTGGTTTGTAATGTCCCAGTACTAATGACAAGCCTGGCCAGTAAGTGGCTGTGGACCCTAGTGAAGCTTTGTGTGATGCTGTCAGTGTCGTGGATCCTGCGTTGGGGACTCTTCTTCATCAGGCTGTTGGTGACACGCCATGCCAGCAAGACGGCTGAGGAGGCATGGCTCTGCTGGTGTCCCCACGCATTTGAAATCCCAGTAGGCAATAGGTGAACCTGTGTCTTTTCTGATTATTGCTGTTAGTTTTGGTAGAACGGTTCCTGTGCCCTTGGTTTGCCAGCAGCCTGGGAAGCTATTGGCAAAGTCCAGGGGTTTATTTATGCTGGGTGTCAGCAGGCTGGGTGGTCCCAGAGCAGGGAGCACGGGTGTACGTGTCCCAGCTCTTGCAGGGCTGCACCAGCCTCCTGCCAGGAGTGACAGAAGCATAAATCCTGCTCTCGGGGTGTGTGTGCAGCCTTCGAGGTGAGCTGTCAAACAGAAATACGGGCTCACCCCAAAGAGAGGGATATTGAAGGTGTGGGTGAGATCTTTCAGAGGAAAGCTAGCGTGACCTGTGGGGAGGAAGCCAGGGGCTGCCCATGCTCTCCCTTGGTGAGGTCCCCATGGTGCTGCACACTCTTGCAGCAATCATAGCTGAGGAAGCGTGTCCCTTCCCACGCCAGAGGCTGGCTCTCGGGCACCGGTCTCAAACCAGTGTTCCTGTGCACTCCTCCTCTTGCTGTCCTGCTGTGGGAAATGCTTGAAATGCAGCAGTTCATTGATGCTGTGTGAAATGCACATTTTCTTAGAATATTTTGGGCAGCCAGCCAGGTCAAGAACTGCTCTGTGCAAGACCTGGCCAAGTCAGGAGGGAAGAGCTTGAGAAGCATGGAGGGGACGTGCTCCAAACCTTGGTGCTCTCTGAGTCCCATCTGAAACTGTGCTGGCTGCTTTTGCCTTTGGGGTACTATTTTGAAGCAGGTTTGGGGGTCAGAACAGACCTTGGGAGACAGGGATGGTAAATGGATGGATTTGCTCATTTAGGAACCAGGCTGTGAGTGCAAGCTCACCCACATTTTAAGATGTCTATTGAAAGCCATTCTTAAAAATCCCCTCTTTGAGGTGGGAGAGAGAGCAAGGCTGTAAGCAATCATTCTTAGAGTCTGTATTAATAAAAAATCCACTGTCTTGAGAAAGGGAGCCACGTGTTTTGCTGTCCTAAACGCCCTTTTCCTTAAGCATAAGACCCCACATTTTTATATTAGGTGTGAGGAATCATAGGGACTGGCAATCAGTAAATCAATGTCCCTCCTTAAAGAGTCTTAAATTTGATGTACATTTTTAGCTTAAGGCACGCTTCCTGTTTCACCCGTGAAAGCTGGTTTGAAGGAAAAGCTGCTGCGTGAGGGAACCCTGGAGAACGTGCACAAGTCTTTGCTTTTTAGGGCTGAGAAAATGCTGGGTTGTGTTCTGAGTAGGACTGAAATACTTTCTACCCATTGTCAGTGTACCATGGGTGCATGTGCACATCCACATCTACTGCAATAAATTTCCTATATTTGTATCATCTCTACTATCCTTGTTTACACCAGGGGGCAGGTGACGGGGACACACAGGAGGCCCTGGGGCTGTTTGATGCCTGCAGGGCTGGGGGCAGCTGCCTGGGAGGTCCTTTGTGCCTCCAGCCTGGCAGACCTCTGCCTTCACAGTGCTGCGCTCAGGTTTGAACCCAGCACAGTTTGATCGTCAGCCTCGCCTTGCAAGGGCCGTTTGCGCGGTTATCTTTCTCCACTATATGTTACATCAACATCTTTCTCAGCGCTGCAGACACTTCCCATTGCTGCCTGGCCAAGGGAAGAAGTGAGGGCATCGGATTTGAATAAATTCAGAAAAATTCCGTTAACTGATGCAAGCGAACATATATATTTCCTTCCTGTTTTCTTGAGTGCCTGCAAAGTTCTGCTGTGTACAAACCACTGCTTTCCCAGGGCATAGCTCAGTGCTGACTGCCTTCCCCTTGCCTGTCGCTTGGACTCGGCTCTCGCTGGACCAACCCCACCGCTTCACTCAGTGGGCTCCATCGCTGCATTGTCACGATGCTGTCGGTATAGAGGCACAGTTTAGTGGGAGTCGGTCTCGAAGCCAATGTGCACTAGAAGCACTAGTATGCCATTTCGAAGGGTTTTGTAGCCAAACCTATGATGCTTGCAAACTTCATTAGATTTGTTGCATGAGAAGGTAGATGTGTTTGTCTTCTCCCACGTATTGTAATTGTTCTTTTACAATTGAGTGCCTTAATAATAGTTTACAAATACTGTGTATTTATGCTGAGCTGTTAAACTCTGCTGTTTGCTGTTCTTTTTTTTTTTTTTGGTGCTTTTGGTGTTTCCGGTGGCAGTGAGACCGTTACTACTTCTGCATATCAACCTCCCGGCCCTGCTGAGCTCAGCGCTGCTAACCACTTCCCTTCTGCTCTGTATATGGCAAAACCAAAAGGGCTGCATTGAGATGCTGCCGTGCTGGCTGCAGCTCTCGCTGCCCCCATTTATCTATGCATTGCTGCAGAAACGCGGATAGGGGGGTGTCCGGGGAGACGTCTCGTTAACAGCCAGCTGCGCTTTGCTCGGCGGATTGCCAGGTGTGAATCCAAACCCAGTCCCATTCTGCCAGAAAACCCAAAATGCACAAAACTGGCACCTTATTTCCAGTCCAGGCTCTGTCGGTCTGCGTGATAGCAATAGCCGTCAGTGGTCCTGGTTGTCCTTTCCATGAAGGTGGTGTTTGGTTCGGTCGTATCCCACCATCCCCCTTGCCAGCATCGCCAGCTGTTTGCTGGGGAGCTGGCTCCCAGACCGTGACCACAGACCTGGAGAGGAGGGGTGAGTGAGTAACGTGTAGCTGTTCCAGTGCATTGCTGTACTCTTATGATAACAATGTTCCTTTTATTTCATGGTATTTCTTAATTCTGGTTTTATATTTAAATATGCGGTATCTTTTGTACTGTACGTTCGCGGTAGGGGATGCATAATGCACTTTTTTTTACTTTTGTTTGTAAAAATGTACTGTATATTTTATGTGCTTCTTGTGAGAAAAATAAACTTTTTTGGTTTCCTTTTACAAATGGACTTTGCAGCATTTTTGGAGGTGGGGAAGGATCAGCCCGGCTGTGGGAAGCAGGCCCCACTGCGGCAGGAGCGGGCAGAAAGAAAAGGAGGCAACGGGCGCACATCATCAGAGCAGCAGCTGCTGCCTGGCTCCCACAGCCCCCTGCCCCATGTTATCTCTTCCCATCTGTCGTGGCTGTGCTCCCCTGGTTTTGGGGTCCTGGCTGTTTTCTGCCACCCCTAAAAGCCAGATCGGGAGATGCCTTTGTCCCTCTCGGTTGTGTCCTTGCAGCACTGGACATTTTTCAGCTGCCCTGCTGGGAGGGTGAGCACTGCAGAAACACACCTGAGCTGTGGCACAGGCTCACTTGCAGGTTTTTTAAGGGGAAAAGGGAAAGAGAAATATGCTTAATTCCTGGAGGTGGGAGAAGAACTGAAATCTGTAATTCTCTGCCTAGCGTCTTTTCGGAGACCCTAGGCTGGATTTAAGGAGAAGGTGCTTGCCTTTCCGTGCATGTTCCCCAGCACCAAGCAGACACTGGCAGCGGAGTGGTTGTGTGTGTGAAAGCGATGCCTGCACCGGGCTGAGCCCTCCCTGCATGGGGCACAGGAAAGTACTTACTTGGCGAGGGGCTTGGTGCTACCGCAGCGACATGGGCTTTTTAATTCCCGCAGACCTGTGCTAGTCTCCGAAGAGCGAATCCCGAGAGTGAAAGCCAAGGAGCTAAATCCTGCGATGTGGCTCTTCTGACCTGAGCCCATCCTGCTGCTGCCCCACGACCCACCCAAGGTGGGACCAGCCCTTTCTGGGCATTCACCAAATTTTGCCTTTAAAGGCAAACGGCGAGCATCTGTTTCACGTGCCTGCAAGGAGTCTTGTTACTGCCTGGGATTGTTCTCACTCTCAAAGCTGCTTCAGGGAGGAACATGTCAGTGTTTACCTTGGCAGGGTAGCAAAGCACAGGCTGGGGATGCTCTCCAGCTTTGGCACACTTGCTAATTGCCTCAGAGAGTCATTAACCCCCACCAGAAATACTTGCTTTTTAGGTTTTTTTTGGGGTTGACTCGGCTTGGAGTTGGCAGCTGTCTGTTGCCCATCAGCTGAGCGCAGCAAAGCATGATTTACTGCCTGCCCTCCCCATCCCAGCACTCAGACCGGCTGCCCCAGGGGCTGCGACGCTCTCACAGGATCCAGCCAGCCAGACCTGGGCAGGAACTGGCGCTTGCAGCTAACTTCACGATGCTCGTTTGCCAATTCCTCATGCGCACAGAGCTCAGGCCACAAACTCATCGGGGTGAATTAAGTCCTACTGTGGCCTTACCAGAAGCTGGGTTTGATTCCGGTGTGGAAAGAGTGCAGCAATACACTGAGAGCAAGGAGCTGGGGAACATCTTCCTTTCACCCTGCAGCTGAGTCTCACACTGGAGTCGCACGTGACACGTGCTGGCTGATGCTGCTTCATGTCACCGGCATATTTCTGGGCAGCACTCACAGGGTCTCGCGCGTGGGCAGCAGTTCACCATCTGGGAAAATAATCTGCAAATGACGGAGGGCAGAGCCCTGGGCTCCCTGGGATTGGTTTGTGAGGGTTTTGGTCTTCTCCTTACACCTCAAAGCATCTCTGATGGAAATGTGGCTCTTCTCCCAGATGCGGGAGCAGGGTGCTGAGCTGGTCTGCTGCTGTGTGAGCAGGTACCCGCTGCAGGAGCTGCAGCATCAGGAGCTGGAAACCAGTATCTGACACTCCCCTGATCAAGGACAGAGACCCCAGGGCTGAGTCGCCCTGGCAGGAAGCGCTTGGCTGGGTGTCGAGGCCTTCCAGGGGTTGCCCAGACATGCTTACATGATGACACACGAAGGAAAACAACAAGAGCATGTGTGTGCGTGTGTGTGTGTGTGTGTGTGTGTGTGTACGACTTTTACACCCTGGAGGTTAACTCTCTCCAGCACTGAGCCACAGCAGAACTGGAAGCTCTGTGCTGAGCTGGGAGCCCGAGAGGTTCCCACACACTCTGGTTTGGGGAGACAACAGCTTTCTGCTGTAGGATGCTTTTGAGGTCCTTGGGACAGGGTCTGTCCCTTAGCCAATGCCATTTGGGGTCAAATGTTTGCTGTTAGCTCATTTAATTCACACATCCCTTGGCTGGTTCACAGGACAACGCACCCCACTCCCTGAGGCTTCCCAAAGGTGGAGATCTCCCCACCATAGCTGTGTGCAGGTTTGCATCTCAAGAGCTGCATGTAAGAGGTTATACGTTAGAGAGGCACCACGAGACAGGACTGTGGAATGGCCGGAGGGTGCCCTATGACTGCCGGTGAGTTTGTGTGTCTTTTTTTGTTCTTGTTATGATTGAAAGTTGGTTCTTTATAAAGCAGTTCTTGTTATGGCCAAATGTTACATCCTGTTGTGATGTTGCTATGGCAAAGACGGGCAACATCTGGAGCAAGACAAGTTCTCTCTGACGACCATCAGAGGGTTTATTTATAGCCTCACTGGTGAAAGGAGATGCCTGAGCATGAAGCCTCTGTGGGCAGATCATGGCAGGGGCAGCCTGGCACTGGGTGCCCTCCTGGTTGAGACCCAGGGCAGTGGGAAGATGCGAGATCTGGCCAGACCTGTTGCCTCACCTGCCCGGTGGAGGAGCCTGCCAGTGGTAGCGAGCAGTAACTGGAAAGGAGCAGATCTCCTTGAGGACTCTCTGACTCCATTCTTTGCCCCTGATGGGGTGAGGATGGTTCCCTACCAGCATTTCTCTGTTTCGTGTTGGGGTTGGGTGACCGCAGGGATGGTGAGCAGATATTATAATGATGTTATTGGGGGAAAAGATCAGGTTTGGCAGGTGAGTGAGGTTGGTTTTAGTGAACAAAGCAATGCACAGAGATAAGCAACAGGAAGGATGTAAAGGGCCACTGCTGCACTTCAACACCAGCAGCCTGCTGCAGCAAAGAGGAAAAGCTGCTGCTCTGGCAGTGAGTCTCAGCTGCCTGCAGCCCCAAGGTGATGCCTCTGTGTTGCTTTACACTGGGCTGTGGCTGGACAGCCATGCTGGCTTTAAGGAATTAGAAATGTAAATATTTTTCTGAGCAGAAGCTGAGAGCGGGCACTGCCGACGTGAGATAAGCTGGTTCCTGCAATGGATGGAGAGGGGATGTGGGGCCGCAGCAGGTGCTGGCTGAGCTGCGCTGCCGGAGAGGCTCCCTGCCTGTCCAGCCATTGCAAATGTGCTGCTGTTTGGAATACCTGTGGTGGCAGGTCCTCTCTGTGTGTGCAGGTACACACAAGTGCATTTTGTATTGAGGGCAGCAGCTCTGCTGCTTCAGCCAGGGGAGCTGCTCGGCTGGGGAGCAGCTGATGAGCCAGTCGGGTTTGTGTAGGGTAAACCTCTTGCTGTTGAAGTGCATTAATAATTCCCCTCTGCTTTCTCATCACTTTCACCATATATTTTAAGATGCTTCTTTCCATTAATAATTTAGCCTTTTTGGAATATAGTAATTAATAGTGAAATTTGTGACAGCTGGTGTTGAAATTACTTGACTTTCTGTGTTAAGTATCAGTTTGCAATATACTTCTATGTTACAAATTTTACTTCTGTTGAGAAAACAAGCAATATTCATTGTAATTTTTCAGGGTTTTTGTCAGAAGCAAAAACTTCTAGGCTACAACCATTAGTCATCTGGATCAAATGGAAATGTAAAATCAATAGGACATATTAAATGGTTAACTCTCTTAGAAGTTTTTGTGTTCTCTGATCATCTTAATGTTCAGAGATTTATGTCAAAATGGAATCATACACAGTTTTCATGTCCATATACTTTCCACAGGATTAAGGATATTCGAGATTTCATTATCCAGTCCCGTCCAGCATTTGCAACAACTGATTTTGTTCTTGTGACTACCTTTCCAAATAAAGAGCTTACAGATGAAAGCCTGACGCTACAAGAAGCAGATATACTTAACACTGTGATTCTTCAGCAATTAAAGTAATCTTACAGTTGTTGGGATGATATAGGGACTGCGCTGTATTGTCATACGATATGTTTCCAACAGATGAAAAAAGGCAAGAGCAGTGTCTTTATTACTCCACTACCATGGATCAGATTTTTGGGTTTCCTGTCTTCCAGCTATAGCATATTTAGCTTTTTTGTTAGAATTTCTCAACATTGTTCAGCCTTTTTTCAGTGTTAAAATTAAGCTTCCCTGTGTTAGTATGTTTCAAACACATCTTGTACTAAATGTGAAATGAGGTATGACTTACAAAGTCTTCATTATTTTGAGAGGGGTGAGGGGAGAAGTGTTTGGGGACAGTATCTTTCATACAGTTGGTAAGATTTGCACTACGGAAATGTTTTATGCTGCATTGACAAACAGCCATTTGAAAACTTAGCCTGTGGGTTATGTTTACCTTCCAAGCTGTATTAATATTAAGGTGTTCTGTTTAATAGGTTGACAGATAATTAACGCCCTAATACAATTTTTGTATATTCTGTTTGTAGTGTTTCATGGTGCGGTATAATATTTATATTCTAGTTTTTATG
>JANZLP010000075.1:17163932-17174017 GCA_026930925.1 Chelictinia riocourii
TCTAAGCATTAAAGGGGCCAGAGAAGAAACTCCTCCTAACAACTACAACACTAAGCTGACTCCAAAGCAGACTGACCTACCAGCTTCATTGACCATTGCTGTGGTGATATTTTAATGCTATCACAGCTCATACAGTTATATTCAGCAACTCAGTGTAAAAGAAAGGTGCTGAAAGCCATTTTAGTAATACCTGTGTACTACTCAACTCTGTATTTACATCCTCCCAGATGGGAAGTTATCTTCCAGATGAACTGGAAATGATCCAGACTGACACTCTCTGGAAACGCACATCTAGATCTCATCCACATAATAGTCTATACTCATACCAAGGACTCTGGGCATGGTGAATTAAGGCAAAGTTTCAAAGTTGGAAACCCATATGCTGAATTAACTGCTTTCACCATGCAACTCCTTAGCTCTGCTCCATCTCCAAAAGCCTCAAGTAATGGACGCTTTGGCAGGCTACAGCACCTCAAAGTAAGAAGGAACTTTACTCTGACATCTCTGAAAACTCTACGGAATTAAATTTTACTAGAATGAAACCCTGGAAAGATATTTTGCAGATAAACTCCTGTTCTCATGATAATCACAACTGTTTTAATAAAAAAAGTAAAATTTCACACATAGTGCCAACAAGTTATCCCAAGAGTCTAAATTAGAAACAGAATGACTTGATGAGTTTGTCATGCTTTCTTAGACAATACTCTAAATCAGCTTCCTGGCTGCAAAGCAGAATTGTTTAATGTACCAAGAAAGTAGAAATAACTTTTACAAAATGTCAGCAGGATCACAGGCTAGCTCATAAATTTCACTTGCAAGGCCATGCTGCCAAACAGGTTGTAAGTTCAGTTCTGATACAAGACCCAAGACACATGCATTCCTTTTCCACAGGTTTTCAAAGTCCTAACCTATTACCAAGCACTCCAGCTCATAAAGCTTGAGGTCAGAAGTCAGCTCAACATGCTTGAAAGGAAGCAGCTGCTTGAGTGCAAAACACGACCTCCAGAAGCAAGACTCCACATGAATAGCAGTCTACATAAATAAAATGTAAACTTATCCAGAATTAAATAAAGTCTAAATGTATTCCTGCACCATAAACACAGATTCACACTCACTGGCTGGAGAAGACAAGCAGGAAAGGGAGTCCTGACAATATTAGTGAGAGAATTAAGTGAAGTGAACTGAATCCAAGTAATGACATTCTGTGAGCTGAGTTTCATGGCCATTTTAAAAGACAATGAAACCTATTGACTGTGGAGTTTCTGAGTGAGAATAAAGAGTTGACCTTGGTATAAACAGAAGTTTCACTGCAACATCACCTGCAGTTTATTTGGCGAAAGGTCTGGGCTCTCCTGCACTGCTATAAACAGGTCCCGGCACCCTTTCCAAACATGTTAAGCCCTTGGAAATTTTACAGTATGTCAGGGGAGACAATGACAGTTTAAAATTATTTAACCAATCAATTTTTTTCTATTTTATGTTGCTTTTATCCTTCCAGTTCCTCTAGCGATACAAGCAAAGGCAGCAAGTCCCTCTCACGTTTTAAAAAATAAGTGAGGTCAAGACATAATCAGTGCCACATTCTTGCTTTCAAACAGGACCATGGGATCACAGTCCTTGAAACATTTGCAACTGAGATGTGCATTGCATAAAAAAGTTTCCATTAGGATTTAGAATAAAATATCAATGCAAAACCTTATCTCATAGTCTGACGCCTTGTGACAGATCTTAACCTCCCTTGCCATGCCCCTCTTGATTCCTGTTAAACTGCGTATTATGTGCACAGGGTTTTAAGGGACAGATCTACCAGATCCTATTATGCCACCTAAATGTCCCCTGATTTCAACAGGAGTTTAAACATTACCACAGGAGATACATGCCTAGAGAGCACTTGCAGATGTGGCAGCCAGTCATCTATATTGTTCTGGAGCAGGGTTCCCCTTAAAGGCTGAATGCACAATGCACTCTAGCAACTTCAGAGACAGGAGACATCAAAAATTGAACACAACAGTTGGGGAGGAAAAGAAAAAAATATTTACCAGACTTCATTTGTGCTGAATAATAGTTGATAGAAAATTTTTCAGCTGTATGTGCTGCAGACAATTCCCCCCGCCTTTGGAAAAATAAGCCCTTTGTGACAATGCACTTTCAAGTGATTTTCCAATTTCTTAATATAAGCAAAGAGCAATACAACATTTTCCTCAACTGACTCACTTTCGCACAATGTCTTTCGCCATTTCTGAGATCTGGCTCCACTCTTCCTCTGGAAATTCAAAACTTCCTGTCATGATCTTTTTCCGCATGTCCTTTGGAATTGTCCGACTGTGGTGTTTGGAGTAAAACGGAGGGTATCCACACAGCATCACGTAAATAATGACACCCAGGGACCACAAGTCACAGCTCTGAAAGCAAGGAAATGATCACTTTGGGGCGCAATTTGCAGCAAGCAGTGGTGTAGCTATGTTAAAAGTTCTATGTGATTCCCTAAGAAAACAGAAGCACAGCTCAACCTCCTCCTAAAGGTCCATCTGAGGAACTTCATGGATAAATATGGCAAATACATAAGCAGAAGATAACTCCATGCTGCCAGGCTAAACTACTTCCAGTACCCAAAAGTAGCTTGTTTACAGAAAGCGCTCCTGTAACTCTGCTGTGCAATGGTAAATTGTATGGTAACAGCCAGTGTGTCAGAGGCATGAGCAAGCTGCACATTTATTACATCTCTCAGGATACTTAAATCTCTCTCTGAGAGAATAGTCTCTCAGTATCAGAACATAAACCAGAATACAGTCATTTTTTAGAATGTGAGACTAAAAAAAGAAACACCATCAAACAAATGAGCTAGGAGGGATACTTTGCGTCTGTAATGAGAAATGCACATCCTGAAAGCCACGGAGATGAAGAAGCTTCAGAAAGCCAGGAGCAGTATTTCATGGCTGCTTACACAGTGCTCCCTCCTGCCCTCCCACCTCAGCCTGGAGCTCCCTCCCCTGCCCTTGCACTAGTGTTACTGCTGACATGATACAGAACAAGTTCACCCAGGAGGCAGATCCAGCCAACAACCTGCTGAGTAAAGAAGATGAAAGCCACATCTATTCCCCATCTGGATCACTGTGTGTTCATGCAACATAGACACTACTTGGAAAGAAAGAAAGAGGACCATAACAGCCTAGACTTCAATTCAAACTTCTGTTGGACTGTATCCTTAAGAACGGGGCTCTGTTATCACTTGACTATGGCATGGTGCAGGCTAGTGCTGGTAAGATCTGCTCTGACCCTGGCCATCTATTCCCGATACTTCTTTTGTGCCAACGCTAGCATTTGTACAGCTAATTATTTATTTTTACTAGCTTGGTTTCCAGCCCTATCAGTCCTCCAGGGGACTCCCAAAGGTTTATGCCAGAACAAGGCTGGACAGGAACACACAGCCAAGTGTAAGCAGAAGCCTGAACTCCAGCCAGGTTCAGGTGATTGTGGACACACAAGGGAAGATCTGGGGAACTGGGGAGGTTCTGCAATCAGTTTACACAGACAGAAGTCTGCATAGCTGCCAACTGAAGCAACCCTAGCACCACCCTTTCTGCCCCAGACGGTATATTCCACTGCCTACTCTAGGACAGCACCGGCGTTCATGAAGCTGCTCAGATGAACTCAGCAAACACACAATCCCTGACTCCAATAACTGTTTATTGACTGGATCAACACCAACCCAGGAAGGGGCCCTCAAAGGTGAGACTGTTTCCTTCTGGAAGGAATACACTTAGATCAGCTCACACTAATCATTATATCAAATCCTTGGCTTTTTGGCTTTTACAAAACATGTGGATGCTGATAACGAAAGAAACTCCAAGGAGTTATTCCACATATGTATGGCTTAAACAACTTGCTGAAAAGCAATCTCATATGGCTCTCGAAGTCTAAATTTCTGTTTAGGTAACTAAATTCTCATCATTTTTCCATTAACTGGAGATAATTTCTAATGAAATCAATGGGACTTTAGGCATATAAGCAGGAAACAGACATCTAAGTTCTTCATGGATATGGTTCTCAGATTCTATTTCTCAAGAGTCAACCCCTTTCAGCCATACACACTTATATTTGATCCAATACACACACAACTTAATAAAAATACTCAGGAATCAAAGATGTGGTTTTTCCTCCAATTTAAGTCTGTGGGATAGTGCTGCTGATCATGAAGGTGGATCACAGGCATCTCCACTCAGGCTCTGAATTGCTGTGGAAGGACAGTGTACCTGGGAGTTTATCACAGTCTATTTCAGGGAACTAGGCGTATGCCAGATGCTGCTTTTGCAGTGAGTCACACTTGGCAAGGTAAGGATGAGGCCGCTTCTTTCAGCAGCCTTTCCAGTTAGTGCCACCATGGCTGAAAGCAGTTCAGAGTGACCAATCAATTCTTTAAATGAAACATGAAAACAAAATCACATTATAAATCCCAGATGATCAAGGCAGTTGAACCTTCTCAGTACGTGAGTTAACTCCACTTGGTATCTGTTTTCAAGGCTCTTCCATTTAGTACAAGAATATGACCCCTATTTCACTTCAGGCGCCATGGCCAGGACTTTTTGAGTCATGACAGTTGTCAAACCATTACCAACATGAACAGTGAGCGACCACTTTTAGGTGTCTCTGGAACTGCATCTAGTCCCTTGGAGAGGGCTATTATTGGAAAGTAAATCTGCTTCAATTCACAGAAGTGGAATTCTTGACCCTGCCCTGTGAGACTTAAAATTTATAAAAAACAATCTTCCCTGTGACTGGGGTTCACATGAGACAGGGCAGAAGAAACTCTACTGAAAAGACTATCGGCATCTGTCCAAGAACTCTTTTTATAAGAAGTGCCTGGCTTCAATCATCAATCTTCTCTCCAGTATG
Organism: Chelictinia riocourii; assembly: GCA_026930925.1. Classification (NCBI taxonomy): domain Eukaryota; kingdom Metazoa; phylum Chordata; class Aves; order Accipitriformes; family Accipitridae; genus Chelictinia; species Chelictinia riocourii. The sequence continues at coordinate 17,168,826 of JANZLP010000075.1, forward strand.
GAGAAGAGATAATCATGACCCTGAAGAAGGCAGATTCAAGATTAGGAAACACGTGCGGATATTCAGTGAAAGCTATCTCTGCCTGTCTTTGCTTTAGCTCTCTATAGAAGGCTACTGAAATATAACACAATATATCAAACTACCCCCTCTAGTCTGTGGTGGGTTAAACAACCATCCTTGAAACTGGAATCAATGTAGATACTTAGCGCTGCAATCAGAAACCAGCTAACTTCAACCAAAATTGACACTCTGAAAGAAAACTCAGTGGTTCAAACACTGCTAAGCCAGCAGGTGACAGTGATGATAAAATGGAGGAAAATATTTTGGAATGACCAAAAAGGAGTACAACCTTCCAGGACATTTTCTGTCACAACTTTGCCAAGACTCTAGCAGCAGTTGTTATTGCCCATGGCTAGTGCTACAGACAACACAACACACTACCAGCCATTTTGCAGAAGATACCCGATACAGACAAGGTACCACCACAGCTGCCTGAACAAGATAGCCTAAATAGTGCTTTGCACATCTAGAAACTCTAGCTGACAGCAGAAAAGAGGTTTCCTTTGAACCAGCCTCTTGTGGAGGTGAAAGAATTTCCCACATGGTCACACTTCAGCAGAATCACTCTACTCTCTCCAATATCTTGTTAATATTTAGTGCTCTTTTAACACTGTTTGTATATTTTTCCTTTAACTAGAGGATCATTAATTAGGCTTGCAACAAGTGTGCATTTCATTATTCACTCTATCAGAAAGAACGCAGAGCCAGCCACACCTTTTAGCGTGCTACTTCTAAACTGAGAAAGCCAGCTACCTGCAGATTATCTTCTAATTTGCTAGTTCAACAGAATGAAACCTAGTCTGAACCTAATACATTTAAGGGGAGAAATACCACTGTATACCTGGTCACTCCTTTTAGAAAAGCCAAAGGAACCACACTTTTGAGAAACATAGCCCCAAAGATACTACTTTGTTACAGCTGAAAATACATGTGTACATGAAATAGCAAGCAACATGACATTTCCCTACTGTTTCCAGTAGATCCTGCTTTTTACTCAGTGTGAGGTATTTGGCTAGTTAGATGCATTCCTGCCACAGAGATCAGAACAACTTTATTGCTCCTGCCATTAAGTGTATAATTCCAGGGCAATAAAAAGTTCATTGCCTTAGGTGATAAACCATGTCCATAGACTACTTCTTCAGCATTCACATTGCGGGGCAGGGGAAGACACTGTGCTTTAAAGATATTAACTTGTGGACTGTTTCATAGCTTACCTTGTTATAAGTGTAAGGTGTTGGAGAGGTGGGGATAATACCAGATTTTTCTTTCTGATGCCGTCTTTGTGCCTCCAATACCTGTTGCCATGAGAGGGAGAAAAAAAAAAAAAAAAATGCAAAATACATCTCATGTACAGGCACCACAAGCAGCAACACCTATGCCAAAGATGCCTGATGCTTTTTTGTTTGGTGAATTTATTCCAGCTACTGATGACTCTGTCAAACTCAGACTGTTCTTCCTAAAAAAGACTGGAACTTTCTACATGGGGAAAATTTCGGCTAAAATATTTTGCTGCTTTGGATGCAAACTCCAGTGTTGCCTGAATTAAAGCAATTGCTCACACCCCTTTTGTTCAAAACCTCTAACACCTCCATGCTTTGGAACTAGAACCTAAACTGTGTTTGGAGGGTAACGCTAGCTCCAGAGATGTCCCTTTTTGCCTCTCCCATGAACAAATCACATCAAATTTATCACTTGATCAAATCTGGGTTTCTGGGTTTCTCCAAAAATCTCAGTTTAAATATGCTCAGGAAAAGCTTTCTAGGGGTTTGGTAGTTCACTTGTTTTATAAACCCTGTCTGTAGTGCACATGGCCCTTCACCAGGAGGCTCCAGCTGAGGAGGCATTTTCAGAGCACTCAACTGTGGCCGCATGGTCTGACCTCTGCAATCACTCTTCCCAGTCATTAAAGGCTGCTGACATGCCCAGTACTGCAATTAAACATCTATATGCAGTTTTCTTTTAATTTTCTTCAGGACTCCAACACAAAGCACAAAAGAAAGTGGGGAAAACAGCACTACAAAAACCAGCTTGTCTGTAACTATAGATTATGACTTCATGGATACTGAAAAGGGGGCCAAGCCAAGGTGAACAGGTAACTCTGGCACTGCCCTCTTTGTGAGCAATTGCCTTTAAAGAACCTTTTTGTTTCAGCATTGTCCTTTCTAATGTAATCTTGAATGAGCCTGCACTGGAAGAAGGATTGCAAAGCAGGGACTTTTCCAAACTAACTGCAGTTAACGGCCCGTTGTCAAAATCCTGGAGTAGTCTCACCGGTGGGAGTTGGGCCTGGGAGAGTCAGCAGGCATCAGCTATCAGTCAGTGTTAAGAACACAGTCCAGGAAATTTGCTTCACGATCTCCTACTGTAATCAATAGATCACTGTGGCACTGCATCTTGAAAGGCAGCTACCACACAATTACTCAAGATTCCTGTGCCCACAAGACCTTAACAGGACAGCAAAGGCTTTTAAAATGATGTGGTTATGGAAGCAGAGGCAATAAAAATCATGATTCCCCTTTAGCCTAGAACTGTAACGTTTGTTACCTGAGGTGCTACGTAATACGGAGTGAACTGTGGTGTCATCAAGTCACCTTGGTCTACTTTGGCAAATCCAAAGTCACACAATTTCACAGGTGCATCCTAAAAGAAGAAGAGGTTTCATTACAAAATCTCATTGTATTAGCTTTTCTAATATATACTTCTCGCCTTTTACTCATCTTACCTTTGCCACACATACTCCTATTGTATTTATACCCTTAACTTTCCACAAAGCAGCTAAAAAGTCATAAACTGATGTTTGAAACAACAATTTTTATTTCCCTGGGTCCTCTGGGTCAAAAGCAGTCCTCCTCAGATTTGGAAAGCACTAAGCACATTGTAGAGGGGACACTGCATATGCAGAGTGGTTATGAGCAGGAGAAGCACCTATAATGCATGTCAGAACATCCTAATGACACCTAGGGAGGAAATGTGCCAGAGCAGATCTTCTCCTCAGCAAAGCAGGATGTTATGTTGGAGAACCTGACCCATATTTAAGAGCAGGAGCACGGACAGCCTGTACTCCAAGCAGATCAGAGTATGGAAAAGCACAAAGTCAAAAAAGGTCATTAATTTTTGTCACCAAAACATTGCATTAATGTCATTTTACAACTATTCTGAAAATAACCATTGAGCCATTTTACAGAGTTCAGCAGTAAACAAAGAATACCAAGTCTTCATCTTACCAGAGAGTTATCCTTGAAGAGGAGATTCTCAGGCTTGAGGTCTCTATGTGCAATGTTTAGTGAGTGGCAATGCTGCAAAGCCAAAGCTATCTGAAAAAGGGCACAATAAATCAACTACAATTACAGAACTCCTTTAGCCTGGACAGTTATTTTAGCTTCAAAAAAGACATTGCCAACATAGCTTAGACCCTAAACATTTTCACTCCACTTGGGTACAATCCTGAGTTAAGACAAGCCTGGCCATAGTGTGCCATAGCACAGTAAAGTGGTGATGGGGAAGTGGAAACCCACCAAGTTATGCAGTTTGCATTTCACTCAAAGCAAACAGAAAATAAAAGCTAAGTTGTACTGGGCTTCCCAACCATCTTAGTTTGACTAAATTAGAGCATTATTAGCCCCCCAAAAGTGAAACAGATCATGACAGCATCCTTTTACATGCTGTGCTAGGCCTACAAGGTCACCACACTTGCTTGCACGCTCTCCAGCAATTACATTCTGTTTAACAGTCAACAGTGAGATCTTGCTTCAATATTTCAGTGAATATTTTATTGCATTTGTTACTGACTTAAAAGTCAACATTCAGGCAGTTTTAGTCTTTAGTTCTTGATGGTACTGCCTGCAATTTACTCATTTCATGGGATATTGCACAGAAATGCATTACTTGATTCTTTCAAAGACAGCATTTTATACTACTGTGGTTTAGAAACCTGTAACCCAGTCACAAAAGCTCTACGGACTGTACATTTGAAAGTGCAATGAATTTAAAGAAAACCAAAGCATAAATACTTAAACAGCATTACTGAAACAAAAGTAAGGCAAAGCCACACAACCCTTATTTGAAAGTATTCCTTTTGGCTTCTGTAGGATTCTACCCAAACATAGCACCCTGCGTGAAGCGCCAAGTCCTCAGAAGACTGCAAATTACCATGACAAGAGAACTTCAGTGTTAACTTAGCTCAGAAACAAACATATTCACAGAGAACATGAAGTAGCTTTGTGGCAATTTTTTAACTATTACTGGGTACAAGGAAATAAGACCTGTAGTTCAAGACAGTGATGAAGAACCACTATATGTAAGAATAAGACTTTAACATCGCCTTCAAACTTCATTTGTATAAACATTAAAGCAAAGAGTTATTTGGAACATGAATAACCCAAGCATACACACAGTCAGAATTCAATTCAAAGTCTTGTCTTTTAGTACAGTTTTAAAAGATTTTCCCAACATGTTAATCCTGAAGACTGCCTTGCAATGTCAAAAATCAAACAGCCCAAAGGACATGAAAACAAACTGTCAAGAATAATTCTGTACTTCCACCTAATTCCTTTTGTTGGATGAAACCAAAAAGGTAACAGCACAATTAGCATTTCATTAGAAACAAGTCAAAGCACAAGACAGAAAAGTAAGATTAAATGATTTGGCTCTCTTTTTGCCTCAGTACTAAAAATTATCTCCCCAGCTTAGGGGGAAGCAAATGATCAGGATATGAATATATTCGTAAAGAGTCGTGTCGATTTATGACAAATGCTGCAGTATCTTGTCTCAAGTTTTCTTTCCTTTATTCACTGCAGTGATCACTGGTGTGGGATCAGGACATTTACTGATTAGTATCTCCAGTATAGCCTCTCACCTACAATTCATACATCTCTTGTTTGGAATGCCAATATAACCTCTGCAAGAAGCAAACAATGGCAACTCCGGCCCTCAGCTTCATGACATGGTGCCAATTCCCATGCAGAAGAGCTCAGCCATTTTGACAGCAAGATCCTTCTGCCTTATGGTTCCTTACAGCAACCTGCTGGTGCTCAGCTGTAGCTCCCTAGAAAGGCCCCGCGACTCGCCGGGTTGAATCCTCCGGGCGGACTGCGCGGGCCCCACCCGTTTACCTCTTAACGGTTTCACGCCCT
>JANZLP010000075.1:17274439-17284720 GCA_026930925.1 Chelictinia riocourii
GGTGAAAACAAAAGAGTAGCCTGATGCACCCCACCCCAGTGGCTAGGTCTTTGTTTTTCTTAAGTACCCAGCCATTTCTCCCCCTAGCAACACAGTATGGGGAAAATTCCTTTAACAGAAAAAAAAACTAGAAGAACTTTTAAAACTCCAACAGATTTCTAAATGACACTTCTTGTAATTGCCATTATTTACGGGCAAACAAAACTATAGGCATGAAAAAGAGGGCCTGTGCCTTCAGAATCTCAACTAATTATTGCTCTATCTGGCTTTGGAGTACAGCCAGCATGACTCTCATTTGCACAGGGTTTGAGCTGTCCTCTCCCAGAACAATGATTAATAGAAGAATTTAAAATACTAATTCGTTTAAAGTGTAGAAATTGCTTGGTTTGTGCTTAGTGCTGCTAGCTGGTATCTTATTACACTGTGCTTCATTTATTCCAGATAATTGATAAGAGCAAGAGAGACCCCTCTGAAGAAATTGAGATCCTCTTGCGATATGGACAGCATCCAAACATCATCACTCTTAAAGATGTGAGTAGTCTTTGAGTATTTCAGCATTAAAGGATTTTCACCTTATGGTCAGGCTCACCTACCAGTCCATGTCTGGAAAATTCTTCAGTTGAAGGTCCGAGCTAAAGCCAGACCCACTGAAATCAAGGAGAAAAATGTGATTTAACAAATTACTGGATAGCAATTGGAAAGACTGGTCAGGCTGTACGTTCTGCAGTTAGCGTCTAACCAACTGTCAATAATACCAAAGGGGCACAGTGCTGGAGAACAACAAAATGTGTTTGGTTTTGCAGCACTTTTCAGCAGTGAGATCTCCCTAGTTGGGTGTTTCAGAGCAAGGTGCTGAGCACACACACAGTGGTGCTGCTGGGCAAGGGATGTTCTTTCACCAGCAGCAGCCCTTCCCATGCAGCCTGTGGTAACTGCTGTGTTGGGAAGAGGAGAGCTCACCAAGTCACTCAGATTTCCCCCAGCAGTGTTTTAATATTTACCTTCTCCTCAAGCAGCCTGAGAAGCCATGACAGTATCTTTCTTCAGCATTTCATATGAAGAATAGCCTTTGCTATGCTTACATGCAGTAATGACCTTTAGTCAGAGATGTTTTACTTGCGCTGCCTGCGGTCTCACCTAGGATCTTCCACACCTTGGCAGATTCAGAGTTTACAGAAAAAATTCTGCTGATGTCAGTGGCCAGTACCTTATGATTCAGACCTTAGAGAAGTATATAAAACATTTCTAATTGCATGCCCTCAGGCAAGTCTCACCTAATTCCCAAGTGTTAAAGAATATCTTAAAATCTGTGCAAAAAAAGGTCTTATATTCCTTTCCATAAACATTTAGCACTGATGACTACAACACCGCCTATTATTGCAGTCCAGATAAAGGATTTATGACATGAAAACGGCTGTCTTCCAATTTAGACAAAAAATGTATTTTACCTCTTGCAATTGATGCTGAAGGTACATACACCTTGCAGCTGTTGTCAACAATGCATTCACCAGAATTGCAAATCTAAACTATATAATATCATTGGAAGCGGGTCTTGGCCAATAGTATAATACTATTCATTTCATACACTTCATTTAGCTGATCATGAGTCAAAGGGAAATATTGATATTTGAAATGGCACATGGTACCCTGTAGAAGTGGAAAGAGAGGACACTACTGAGAAGGAGGCTTGGGTGAGAGCCAGCAGACATTTCAGGCTGTGCAAAGTGGTGCTTTTAGCAGCTTGGTCTACTCTGCTGACATGATAGCAGATTAGGAAAGCTATGTTTCTATCTGGACAAATCAGCAAGTTGCTACAGACCTAAGAAAAAATGATTATTAGGTCATTCTATAAAGTTACCTTTTCTGTGGTTAAGCATAATAAGCATGTTTCCCACACATTAGCTGATACTTTCCTCTTGCAACATCTCGCACAAGCAAACCAACACTGTGATTAAAGGACCAACCTTTACCAAGTTAATGGGTCCAAACCATATATTTATTCTATTACTCTTCCAGGTCTATGATGATGGGAAATATCTGTACCTGGTGATGGAGCTGATGCGGGGAGGCGAGCTCCTGGACCGCATTCTTCGGCAGAAGTGTTTCTCAGAGCGGGAGGCCAGCGCTGTGCTGTGCACCATCACCAGGACTGTGGACTACCTGCACTCTCAGGGCGTAAGCATTGCTTTTTTACCTATTTGCATCAACCTTCTTAAAATTTGACTTTTAGAAAAAGTAAATAGCTGTGATTTTCCTTCTCTGAAATGTAAAAACATTTTCCCCCCAAAAAAAGTCTTTCTCCATATTTATAATTACATGTGGTTTGTGAAACAGCGTTGTAGGGTTTTTAGCCATTTCCCAACTAACTGCAGTCTGTTGAAGTGGTATTTTCATTCCCAAACTACACTGATTTTCAAGTTCATGTACCTTGTTGAGATATTACTTGTTTACTTTTTATCACAGTCATCATTGCAGTACCTGATCTTTTAGCAGAATTTCAAATAGGGTCACTGAATCAGCAGATAGGTAGAAAATCAAATGCTCAGCTTTCCAAATGAAGTGGCAGTTTGAGCAGCTGATGGAAAAGGCTTTTGACATGCTGTTAAAGAGCTGGCTTTTAAAATCTAAGCTCTCTATATATGGCAGTTTGAAAATTTTTCCTTTTCTGCTTTTCAGGGACAGGCAGTTTGGATGACTAGTCAAATATTTGCTGGTTTTTTCTGTTTCATCATTAAAACAAGTGCATTTTTTGCTCGGGCTTTTATGTTTTCGTTATAGTTTGTCAGTCTTGCTATAACAAATACAGACTGTTTTCCCACCACTGAAATGCAGCATGTCTGGTAAAACATGCAGCCACTTGAAGTTGCATGCCTACAGAAAGGATTTTTGTGAATACATTTTGAAAGGAGAAAAAAAAATTCCCTCCCTTCAAGTGTGAGCCACTCACATTGGCAGTCATAAGACCCTTACACACTTTCCTCCTATGATGGGCTTTCTTCTTCACCTTTCAGCTGAATATTTAGGGCCATCAGGTTCCAGGAGACTCTGGCACTGACATGTTTGTACAGCAACTCCCCTGAATGCCCTCAGGAAAGGTGTACCCCCTTAGAGCAGCAGCCTCCATCTTAATACAGCAGCAGAGGCTGTCGAACATGTTCTTTCTGATTTTAACAGACTTTAACCTTTTTTTTTTCCTTTGTTTGCCCAAGACTTTCAAGCAACTTTTCTCCAAAACTTAGATATTTTCAGCATGAGCTCTTGACCTGCCTCAACCAGCAGACCAGATACGGCAGCCAACCCAGGATACTCCCTGACCTCCTCTCCTCACTTGTTACTCACTGCTTTCTTGTTAAGGTGGTGCACCGAGATCTCAAGCCAAGTAATATCCTCTACATGGATGAGTCAGGAAACCCAGATTCCATCAGGATCTGTGACTTTGGGTTTGCCAAGCAACTGAGAGCGGAGAACGGGCTGCTCATGACTCCCTGCTACACGGCCAACTTTGTGGCCCCTGAGGTAGGATCACATTTCAAAGCCATGAGTAACGTGCCTGTCCTAGGAAGCAGTCCTTCCTCCCTCTCTCCCTTTTCCTCCCTGCCTTTATAAGAGGAGCAAGGCAGAAACCAGGCTACCGGCACTAAATACATAATACTCAAGTGCCTCTATCCGGCGAGGAAGTCTGAGAAACATCTAAAGGTAAGTGAGACTTCCCTTTTAAATACAGTCAGCTGTATAAAGAATGTACAACGGAGTCTTGCCCAAACAATGCTAACCATGAAATTTGTTCGTAGTATTTATGGTTTCTGTCATCCTATTACTCTGCTGAATGAACTTCATATACCTAAAATATTCAGAATGGCTTGTGAATTCAATTTCTTTGTTTTGGAAACAATGAACCCTATATCCTAGATTAAAATACTACATTAATAATTCAGATAACTGATAAAGGCATAAATGTCAGGATTCAGACACTAAACACCGCTGTTTTTTGTAAAGATGCAGTTCCTAGAATTGATATTGCTCATCATTTGGTTTGAAAATAGCAGTTTGTATAGTCAATACTATCTGTGAACCACTGTTTGAGAACCTCTGGTAGCTATTTAAGGACCTTGTCAAGAGTGATGCGTACTGTAGAACATATATATGATAGGCTAACAGATCAAACTTTACTGTCTATTCCTTAGTAGTATTTGTAGATCCTAATTAACCCTTTGGGGAGTTTGTGACATTCAGATGTTAAATTTGACCTGAAGTGGAGGAAATAACATTGCAGAGACTATTTTATTGGTTGCAGAAATAAACTAATCTATCCCCAAAGGGTTAAACATGAGAAATCATTTTGTCATATTTTACTTTTTTTTTTCTGTTGACCTTTTTCCCCATAATTTTTCTTTAGTTTTTATACTTTCCTTCATATCATTTGTTCTGTCAGGTGTTCCCTGGCCATCGCCTTGCCCATCTCCTTCCTCTCGCCCACCTTCTCGCTACCAGTCAGGTCCCAACTCTCTTCCACCTCGGGCAGCCACCCCTACACGGCCGCCCTCCAGGCCCCCCTCGCGGCCCTCCAGGCCCCCGTCTCACCCCTCTGCTCATGGTTCTCCAGCTCCTGTCTCTACTATGCCTAAACGCATGTCTTCAGAAGGTACAATACCACGATTTGTTCATGTTTTTGTTTGTCTTTGTTTAACTCCTTTGTGAGTTTAATTACAAAATTGTTTTTCCTCTTCATTACTTAACCTATAATTTGTGTTTAACTTTAGTTTATCAGACTATTTCTATTAACCTTTTTATTTGAAGAACTTTACAAAAACAAAATAAAGCTGTGAAATTTCCCAAGTTGGTATGAAATAAACTCAGCTTTGTAAACGCTGCTCAGTGTCTTTAACTTAACCAACAGCAACATGCAGTACCTGATAACTTTAGAGAGCATTTTTAGGAACATAAATTTATTTGAAGTATCAAATATTTTAATAGTTATTCCACAAAAAGCAGTTTCAGATTTACCTAAATAATTGAATTGCCTTTTGTAAAAAACCCAACAATAATACTAACAAAAATGCTGTATTCAGGGAAGTGCACTATGGAATGGGATAGGATAAGCTGCTTCAAAGGTGAATCTGTAGAGGACTTTAGATCTGTTTGCATTGAGGCAGAACAGTAAGTCAGCTCCCTAGCAGTCATAATAGGCAGAGAAAGGCTAACCCCTGAGTCTTCAGTAACTGTATGCAGAAGTATCTGAACTAAATTTGTTTTTCCTCTGAGGGTACAGTAAGGAACACATTTTAAAATTTTCATTTTATTTTGTAAGTGCACTTAAAAACTAGCCTGCACAACATGCTCTAGCAAGCCTGGAAAAATGCAAACCGCTTATACTAAACTCACTGGAAGCTTGCAATCTCTGCTGTAGCTGGCACCACTGAAGCTATGGGAGAGAGAACAGTCATCATCCTGCTAATTGAATCAGTAACACTGTTTTGCATCTTGCTTGATAAATGCTCAAGATGGTCCATAGCCAGAAAGTGGATGGTAGTAGGCATGTCTGTATGGCATGCTACTGTCAATTTATCAATGTGAGCTTTTTTTTACTTAGTAAGATACTGAGAATCCACATGCAAATTCAGTTATTTTTTAGCTCTTATGATTGATTTGTCAGGCATGCAGTGAACTGCTGCTTACTGCAACATTTAATTCCTAGTACTAGAAGAGGATTGCTGAAAAGTGTGTATTCTTTGAAATACTTGCCTGTAGATAATTTGGATTGAAGTGTACTTTAGATTCATGGTTAAAATAGAGGCTGACATTTAAAGATATATGTAACCAGAAGAGGTACTTGGTATTTTAGAACTTCATCTGAAACCAGAAAGCCATTATCTGAACTTTTCTCTATTATTGACCTATACTAAAAATGAACTGTAGTCAGTCAGATTGTCTTCTGTTCATGCACAGTTTTTCCTTTTGAAGTATCAACATTTGAGTCTGATCTTGTAAAGAAAATGCTTGTTAGGATGTAGAAACTGTATTGCTGCTTAGACTTGAGCATAACTATTCTGTGGCAGCTGTATAAGCTGTTCAGAATTACTGTATTCACTTATGACTTTAGCTTTTGGCATTAAACATGCATGACTTGAACCTTGGGATAACAATAACTTGTTTAGTTGCAGTTTTGCTGACTTGTAAATGAATTGTGACCTGCTGCAGGCAATTTAGCCTTGGTGCAGAATGCTCTGCTGAAATTTCCCAAGAGCATTGGTCAGCCAGTGGTGACTACTCTGTAGATAAGTATCACTGACCACCTGACAAAAGCAATGGAAATTTTTTTCTTTTCTGGAAAATGTTTGATAGCCTGTAACTGTGCTTATCCAGAGGGAGCTGGGCCACTAAACTTTTTGGCTTGTCTTGCAGTAAGCAATATTGGATACTTGGATTCAAATATTTTAAATCCAGGACTTGCATACCTGTTTCAATTCTGATAAAGCTTCTAAATATCAATGAACGTGAGCTGTCATAGCAAGGTGATGAGTGTGTTGGTAGTCTGGCTGGACCAATGGCTTGGCCCTTTTAGTCTCGTGGATCCCTGGTTCTAGTCCATGTCAGTGTAAACTGCTTGACTGTATTATTACTGCATTATTGAGAGTTACTAGATTAAATCCAGTTTTAAAACCAGATGGTATATTTGGGTACTCTTAGTGATGGACGTTAAGTACTTATTGTGTGGGGTTGTCTTCTTTTTCTCAGGGCCTCCACGGATGTCTCCTAAGGCACAACGGCACCCTCGAGGTCACAGAGTCTCTACTGGTAGGGGTACAATTTCAAGTGGCTTAGAATTTGTATCTCATAATGCACCAGGGGAAGCATCTACTACTGCAGTGGCACGAGGCAGCCCTTCAGGTGGGACGTGGTCATCAGTTGTCAGTGGGGGTAGGTAAAGCTTGGCTTATTGCAGATGGCTTGCCAGGGGTACTTTAGAGTGTGAATGCTAAGTAGAATACTGCGTTTCTAGACAATTCAGGCTCTGAATAAACACTGGTCTGCTAACTTAGCTTGCTTAGATGAAGTGGGAGAAGGATGTTCCCAGATAGCTTAGTAAAATAGTTGGTGAGTTGGTCCTTCAAGTGCAATATTGTCCTAACTGCAGAGAGGTGGTCAGATGCTGTATGAAGAGAAAGGAATGAAAAATGTGGGAATTAGTTGTTGAAAGAAGTAATTTTTAGGAACGGTTATTGAAGGAGACAAGAAATACGTTCCATTGCATCACTGAGTTTGGTTAATAGCAGTGTAACTGGGTTGTGGTTTACAAATGAAGGTGTTTGGATAGAGGAAGGTTGGTGTTAGAAGATACAATGATATTCAGGTTAAGTTGGTTATATTTTTCCTCTAAAAATTATGCAGGTTTTAAGTGGTCATTTTGTGTTTGTCTAAGTACTGTAGTAGCAGGTAGTCAGTGTCTTTTTTGAATCAGTTAACATTTTTATTAATATTTGACTTAAATTTAAAGCTCAGCCTTGTGACACAGGCCCTAGTCTCAAGCTTTTGTAGTTGAGGCCGTGTTCTAGTGAGTTGGCAGCAGCTGGGCGCTTTCTTGAATTGAAGTGTGAGTGACAGTTTGAAGTCTGATACTTTTTAGCAGTGCTAGAATTCTAGAGGAGGGTAGTGGGAATGCATTTTTCAGAAATAAGGTGTGAATTAGACACCCATAGACCCGTTGCCTTGTGGAAAAGATTTAAACTCTTCTCTTCTGGCATTATCTCTGATTCATCTTCCCTCACCACCCCCCACTTTTTATGTTATTAACATGCAAGTAGGACTGTTAAACAACTTACCTCTCTTTCTCCTCACTCACTTGAAGTTAATATGTGATGTAAATCAACTAACTAGCCACAATGGGATGAGCAGGAAGCAGGAGGTACAATTTATCATTTAAAGAATATCCAACTTTCCTTGCTGCTTTAACACAGGGGCAAAAATATACATCAAATAATCTTCTTTCAATAGGATGTTATTTTTTTTTCCAGCTGGCAAACCTCCAAAAGAGGACGCTGTAAAATGGATGTGTTTTTCAACCCTTTTAAAAATGTTTTACATCTGTTTGTATGGAGACCTGACCACCTTTTCTGTTCTGCCTGAAATTGTGTTAATGTGAGCTGTTGTAGTTGTACTACTGGGGGGCTGGGGAGCATACTGCAGTTTCATGGTTACAGAGCAGTGATATGTATTAGGGGACAATCTGCAGAAAAACCACACCACTTATCTGAAATGCTGCATTGTAAAGAACTAGGAGGTGTACCTGGCAGGTAAACAGGCTTTCAATTACTATATGATGTTCCACCAAGTATTTTAAAGCATGTTTTTAGTCATTTTAAAAATAAGCAAACTGCTGAGCAGATGAGGAAGCTTATCCTATAACTGTTTTTTCCTGTTTGTTTCTAGTTCCGAGATTATCCCCTAAAACACACAGGCCTAGGTCTCCAAGGCAGAGCAGCACTCCCACAGGACCAGCTCTGCCTTCTCCTCAGCCTGGTACTATTCCCACTGAATCTGTTGCCATGCCTGTTCCAGCTGCCTCTCCTACACCTGCCAGCCCTGCATCCAACAGAGCAGTTACCCCTTCCAGCGAAGGTAAGCTTCCCTCGCTAACTTGCAAATGCTCCCTGCCTATACAAGAGCAAAGCTGCTTTCTGAATGATGAGAAAACTTCTGTTGCGTTTAATTTTACTGTGTAGTGAGTTTCCCTTTTCTCATGATGCCAGCTTTAAGCTAAGGTTGGAGATAGGCTTTTTAAGTCTGTATGCTTAAGTTCTTCTGCCCTTTAAGGAGTATGGGCTTATAGGTGTTTGACTTAATTGAGGATTTTTGTCAAACTGAGTGCCTGGCTGTTTTTTTCTGATTTAAAGAAACATAGGCAGCTAGTTTCAAAGGATATTTTGAGCATAGTGAAAAGAAGGGGGTTGGGGGGAACATTCAAGAGCACAGTCTAAGAACTCTCAAATCTTTGTAGCCTTCTGTATGAAGAGCTTGGACTATTGAAAATAATTTGCTCTCAGTTTATAGTTTTTTCAGCCTGGTTAAGGTTCTATGTATGATGAGGGGGATGTGTTTGACTAGGACTTTTTCATTTGGCTTAAAGACAGTAGCATGGGGAAGGGGGGAGGATAACCCTCCAGGCCCTAACTAGGTAGCATAAAATGTGTAACTTAGGGTTTTTCTTTTGCAAGCTAAACATGGTTAAACCTCTCTTCTGTTTCTATCTTGCCATCTCTCTCTGGTTAGTTTGAGTTGTGTATAAGAAAACAACTTTGGCACTTTCTTTTCTAGCTAAAGATACTAGGCTTCAGGACCAGAGGCAAAATTCTGCAACTGGAAACAAGGAGAATATAAAGCCAAGTGAGACTTCTAGTTTTCCTAAACCTGAAAACAAAGGTTTGTATCAAAAGCTTTTGTATATCCTTGAGTAATTAGGAATTCTAAGCACCAAGCCTGCTGTATTGACTGCTGTAGTTAGCATTTTAAGGAAGACTAGGAAGCGATCTGGATTGGGTATCCGACAACGAAAATTTGGCCATGCAGTTGTGAAGTAGCAGGCCTACAATTTTAAATGTTCTTGACTCATCTCATCAACATGGTGTTGCTCGTGTGGATGGTGTGATTTCTTTTTACTTGTTTTATTTTTTTATTTTTCTTTTTCATTTCCCCCCCCCCTTTTTTTTTTCCCTAGTCACAAGGCTGGTTTTTAGCTCTCTTTGGACTGAATGAGTATTTCTACTTTAGAGTTATGCCCACAATACTTCTGAGCATTGTGGTCAGTGTAGTTTTTTATAACTGTACTTCTTCCTATTATGCCTTAAACTTGACTTTTCCTGCAGCATAGCTTGTTCATTCAGTTCTCCAAAAAAAATCTTTTCATGTTGTTGAACTTGATCAGTGTTTCACCTTTAATTGCTATGTCTTGAAACGCTGGCATGTTATGTTCTGAGAGTTTTATTGGATGCTTCTTTGTGTTCAGCTGAGTTCCGCAGTCCCTGCACCTCAGGGCTTCTGTCTTGGTGTGATGCGTTAGAACTATAGATATGTCAGTTATGTAATGCCATGGTTTCACAGAGTATTTTTGTGTGCTCATACACATCGTTCATGGAATTAGACCAAATTGCAGATAAAATGATACCACTGTATTTCATTTCTAGACATGTAAACATTTCTAAATTTGCAAAAAGGTAAGGTAAGGGTTGTTGTCATGGTTTAACCCCAGCCATCAACTAAGCACCATGCAGCCACTCGCTCACTTCC
>JANZLP010000075.1:17509039-17525781 GCA_026930925.1 Chelictinia riocourii
GTGAGGACCAGCCACGGTTTTTGGGAATGGCGCCTTCCAGGGAGGAGCTAGAGCCGGACGTTCGGAATTTGGACGCGCTTTGTCCCTTCAGTAAATCTAGGAGGGTCTGAGTCAAGGGCTGGCATTTCGTATCAGCTGTAATTCTTCCAGGAAAAAAAAAAAAAGATGAGTTAAAGCAAAATCCATTGGTTTGGCACAGTAATAATTTCTCCTTCCTCTCATGCACTGTTCAAGCCTTCTAGCTACCGTTGCTAATGTACCCAGTCTTTTCAAGAGAAAGACCATTTTTAATTAAACAACATTTTTAATAATGAAATGTTCCATTCCAAATACTCCTACAGCTGTATAAATGTCCCAGGACCTGAACAGATCCTAATGGAAAGGGTTGTCAGAAGGTTAAAAGCAATTCAAAAAAAAGTTCTCTTACCGTAACTTACAGCCTGATATCATGTTATAACCAAATAATATTGGGGTTCTGATTCCCTGTGCTGCCAGACAATCCTGGTTGGATGTACTTTGCAGAATGGTAAGTTGACTGTATTTGTTAGTATTCTGAATGATGCCAGATGTAACACACAGTTAAAGGAAAATTCAATCCTTGAAATATATCATGAAGAAAGAATCCTTAATCATATCCTTAAAATATATCTCAAAATGCTATAATAGCTTAAGACTCCCTTACACAGTGAAGAAGCACTACAGTGCACCATGAAGGTCTAAATCTACCTCACTAAAAAGTCCCAGGAGACTGCAGCCAGGACTGAGTCATTCACTACTTCTAAAACACAGCCAAAAAAGCACACTTTTAGCAAGAAACAGATATATTTTATAGATGTCCATGCTAGAAAGTGTTTGTGAAGATGGACCAGAGCAAGTGCTGCAAACAAAATTTCAATAGGGAAAGGATATCCTTGTGGCCGGAAGCCCGCTCTTAAGGGCAGTCCAACAACATAACCAGGATTACCACTGAGAGGAACTGGCTTTGTATTTACCTGCAATGCAAATGTACAGTGTTAGTTCTTATCCTGCACTGAAATAGTTGGAAAACACAGAAGTATTTTACTTATTTTAGGATTATTAATTGCCTTGAACAATGATAGTAGTTAAGGCTGCTCTGTAAGATTATAACAGCTCTCTAACACAGTAGGCTTTGCTTTCACTGGATACAGTCACAAGATGACTCTTTCAAATGTGAAAAACAGACTTTGGAGACCTTTATTGCCCAGTTCTGAAATGCTGCCTCATTTGTGTATCCAGGGCAAGTTACATTTTACCTTGCTGCTAACAATTGTTCTGATTCAAGTTTAATAAGTTTTGTAATTAAATGTCTTTCAACAAGTCATCCATAACATCTCTACCAGTTACCTGAGTAAAGCTGATTTCAAAGCTCTGCTGTATTGAAAGTACTTCTTTGTTAATTGCCCCCAAGACAAAAGAAGCAGCTGCTTCTATTATTTCTCCTGCGTCTGTGTATGTAATGTGATAACTCACCTGAAAATTAAACATTTTAGATATTAGAACAAATACGTAAGAGTATGAAACTAGAAAAATGGCATTTAAAACTACGTGAGGATTGTTTTCTTTCTTCCTTGCTTGAGAAACACTCAACTACATGGTAGAGATACACTATATCCTCTAGAGGCTGGAGCCTCTTCAAAACTGTCTTCTTGATAAACCTCTTCTAAGCATAAGCCCAATGTTCATCTATTTAAGACAGAAAGATGAGACAATGTGTACTGTGTATTATTCTGTCTCTGCCACCACTGTGTGTAAAGTCATCTTCTCCCAAGCATAATGTAGATTTTAAACTCATGTTATTGTCTGTTATGTCATCTACACACAGTACTAACAGAAACAGATTTCATCCTGTCTCCCTGTTATGTTCCACATAGCTATTATTTTGTTGCAAAACATTCTCTTTTATCCTAAAGTCAGTTCTTCTCCTGTCACATTTGCTTCGGAGATGTCGCAATATATGGAAGCTGTTCAAGGCCTTTCGCCCATCTTGTGAATCAGAAGTGATTTGATGCATACAGGCTTTCCATCAAACATGAGGAGGAAAAGAAGTCATACCTACCCCAAGCACTATATTTATGCACACTTCATCCAAAATCAAAGGGAGCCTCAGGACATCACTACCATTAAGTAAAGTCTGCATTCCATTCAGAGACTGGACAACTATAGACTGGACAGTAATATTAACCTGAAAAACAAACTCATGTCATTTCTGACTATTGTCTGTAATTATTTTTTGCTTTTTCTGTATCATCATATTTGTGACTGTTCGGGGTTCTGTTCCACAAGGAGAGCAGTCAATAATCCTCTGAACAACTGGTATGTTAGATGTATTGCTGAAGTTCAACAAAAGGTTGTATTTCTAGGTAACTAAAGTTAGCTAAGAGAGTCTGGAGTTGGGGGGGGGGAGTGCATCAGGCTTAAATGTTTGCAGGTAGCATATCATCTTGGAGTTGCTAACTATCATTACCAATACAAAATTATATAAATTTTTAAATTAAAGATTAAGGATGAACTCCCTGTTCTGATGAAGTCAGTGAAAAACTCCCACTGACTATAACTGAGTGAGAATCTTGCCCCCCAGCTGTTCCAACTAAGTTAGAAGGATACTTACCATCTGACTTGATTTGGGCACCTGGAGAAGAATAAAAGAAAAAATTCAAACAATAGCAAAGGTATGACCTATTACAAGTAGCAGTTAAGTAAAGCAGTTAAGGCTTAACTGCTTTGATTATTTATCATTACAATAATTTTTACATTGTGGAAGTGATTGGATATACACTACAGTAGCCAGCTAGTGTGAAAATAACTGAGGTTCTTTGTGGCTAGTAGGCAAAAATCTTATAGTCCAAGCCTCTTCTTCCCCTGACAGTAACTGGGAAATTTCTTAGTGACATCCATTAGTTTTCCATCAGGCCTAGCTTAGGCTACATTCCCAATAAATATACAGTACATTCAGCAAGTAGTAGATGATTCTAGTGTCTTACTTGGATACTCTATTCAGAACTCAGAACTAAGAAACACTGAAAAAGATTACTTGCATCAGAAAAGTGGCCCAAAAAAGGCACCTCAGTTTGGCATTACTATTACTGTGCATCATAGTGTTTGACCTATTGAGGGCATCAGAGAACACTTTTCCTATTGCAGATCCATGCAAAAACACTTGTAGCTATTCATAGACTGCCAGTTTAGGAAGCCTGCCAGGCTGTTCATACCCAAAGATATGAAGAGCTTTTGTTGTCCCATTCTGATGGTAATGAGTCCATAGTTTCATGGTCTCTAAACAAAGAAATGAGAAGCAAGTATCCCTCTTGTTATACAGCATGTGGATAGGCACAGTTGCCCCACTGGAAAATTTCCACCAAATTTTCATGGAAAGGCAGAAATTTCAGACCAAGGTCATCACTCAGACTGGCAAAATACTCACACAGAGCACCATTTTGTCTAAAGTTTTATTTTTTGTGACTTCCAAATGAGTGTTTGATTCACATCTTTGGGAAGGGACCAAAAATTGGACTCTGACCATGAAGCAAGTTCTGCAGAATTATGACAGGATACAGAGGCCAGTCTGCCCATCTAATGTCATGGCAGAGAACACAGTCCTATGAGCTGGAGACCTGCAGGTGATGCAGGTAAAGTCTGTCACATGCTATCACTTATTTATAGCAGCATCCTGAGGTACAGCTCAGCCATCAGAATCAGCTGTATGAATAAAAATGCTTGTAAAGATTAGACTCGTCCTTCAGGGAAGCACAATGTTTCTGAATAGGGTAATGATCACCACACATAAAATTCTGTTTATCTGTGACTGAGGTGATGGATTGTTTCTGAAGGTCACTGGCAGATAGCACTCCAGCCTTGCTGCTACCTCTCACTGATTCATCTTCCCACCAACCAGGGAGGCAAGCATGAGCAGGCAGCAGCACATTGCTTTGGCAGCTACACAGCACATGCTAACTGTGGTGTGAAGCATCACATTATGACTATATGGTAGAGGGTTCCAAGCACCCCCTATGCTCCTTGGCTCTGCTGGACAGAGCAGGGTAGAGAGTAGAGATTAACTGCAACAATTACCAAGACCTTCATATCACTCAAATTGCCCAGCCTGGTAGCGAGTATGGGCTCATAATGATGGGGTTTTCCTGAAGGAACTGCTCTACCAGTCTTCTCCCCTGAGGCTCCCAGCAAGCCTCTCCGGGCTGATGTGTTTTGCTATTTCTTTTGCCAGCAGCTCCACCTGCTGGCACTGGAGAGGCTCCCTGCTCTGCCCTGTGACCATAGTGTCCCCAATACCAAGTCACTTTTCTATTGTCACATCCCACCTTCAGCTCCCTTTGGGAGGGGGAGCTTCCTACAGACCACCTCTAGCATCTACTCAGCCTTCTCCAGTTCTTGCATCTGATCCTTCCTGAACATCCAATGTACTTTGGACAGAAATCTGACCTCTCCTAAGCTGGGCCATTGTAATTGGCAAGCAGCACACGGGTAATGTGTAATGTACTGTTCTAGCAAGGAAGGGGAATTCATCTGTATGACTGTTTCAAATCATACTTACTGCTAAAATGCTGGAGTTGATATAGAACAGCATATTAACTGCTTGAATGTTGCCACATTTTTCCACACTTACTAATCTAGTGCATTTTGTAGCCTGGTTTACTAAAAACCCTGGAAAAAAGTCACAAAGTATTACCAAATTAAATTAAAGAGTTATTATGAAAAGCAGAAATTAAAAACAATATAAAAACTTCAAGTTTAAGCAAAAGTGAAAGTAAACATAATTTCTATTGCAGATAAGGTTTTATGTGAGCTATAAAGAATGATTCTTTCTTAGATTCTCCAAAACCACTATAAGACAAAATATTACTTCTTAACAATAGAAGCTTAATAAAAGCTAGAAGATTTATGATTTTATTTTTGAGATCTCAGAATATTTTTTTCTTTCACAAGAGACTTCAATTTTCCTATGGTCATCATCATGATTGTTATTATACTGTATTTTAAAATAACAGTGAGTTTTGGAAAATGCGGGTGTATGTATTTGGTTGTGGCTTTTTTTTTTTCAGGAAACCGTGTGAAAGGTTAAAATGTAGGGCTCAAGCCTGCAAGTCTGACTTGAGTTGCATTCAGGCTGTGAAAGGAACCTCATTATATGAGAGGGACATCTTACAAAGGTTGCCCAGTTAAGTCTTGCTTTGCGTAATAGCCTGTTCCCTCATGGTGCCACCCTTATACTATTTTATTAAATCAATTATGCCAAATAGGATGTCTTATTGTTGGATAAACAACTCACTAACAAGACTCTCAAGGATTTACATATCTAACTTTGAATGTTTAATATAGATGCAATGCAACTTCCAATCTATGTCTAAAAAGAACCCCAGAGAAACAGAAGCTATTTGAAAAACATTTGTTCATGAATCTTTATCTGAATCTAAATTTGAGAGCAGAACACTCTAAAGCAAATACATTGGAATTTAAATGCATTTTCTAACCTGCAGGATTTGCATCAGAGCACCAAGAGGAGACAACAGGACTAGGTAATCTTAGAAATGCATCCACTGTCTGTATAGGAACACCATACTGCCAAATAAAACAACATATTCAAGTATATAGGTGTGTTTCAGTCCATGGAAAATTTCAGAGTATTTGTATTATTAACAATAAATCTGAATAAAAGAAGTACTTATTTCCACTATCTTTGTCAATACTGTATACTACTTTATGCATCAATTCTTAAGCCACTGCTAACAGCTTTATGTCTACAATAGCAAAACAGCTACTTATTTTACAAAGAACTTAAAAATCTAGTTCGCTTTTTAAGTAAGCTAACACAAAACTTTTTATTTTTTACATTTCTATATTTAAAGGCCAAAATAAAGTTTGTCTTTTCCAGAAGAACCACATTTTTTTTTTAAAAGCAGATGCAAACAATGCTCACTTGTGCTTTTATGGAACAATCTAATACTAATTGTATCAGATAATTATTTACCTTGTATCTGTAAGTTTCATTTGCATCAGAAGGATTTTGAGGATCTGTGTTCATATTCCAGCTGTCAGGCTCAGCACTGAAGGAAGCACTTCCAAACTGTTTAAGCAACTGATCAAAATTTTCAGAAGAAGGCATTTCAGGGGAACTGAAGGACAGTGCTTGTTTATCTGTCAAAACATTTTAAAGAATGAGATAACTTTTAGGATAAACAAAACAGAAACAGTATTTAGTAACAGTTTTTCCTTCTGGAATTGTTGAAGACTCAGTTACAGAAAAATATCAATGCAACTTTTGTTTAAGAAAAGCTTTCTCTTTCTTTAAGAGAAAAGCTAAGTGGTATCTTAATCATTTCACCCAGATCCATGAAAGCACAAACTTGAAATTAAGAAAAGAGATAAGTCCCTTTCTTTCAAAATCACATCTTCTAACAGCATATGTTCCCAAACAAAGACATGCCAATTAGCGTCTACAGTTTCCATGCTAAGTATTCATACGACTACTGCACAGTCATAATTAAATTAAGATAACATAGTACTGATCACTTCTTACTTCCCTGCAAGTCACTTCAAAGCTGGGCATAAACGATTTGTACTACTGGTGACTATTACATAGTTACAGTAACAGATTGGGAAGGAGTCAGTTTTCCATGAAACAACTTTAAATGTGATTTATTGAGGATGCTAAATTCTTTTTAAAAAAAACAAAACACCTTTTTTTTTTTTCCCAGCAGAGAAGACTAATAGAGTATGAGATGTTTTAACTCCATAGTTTCACAAGTGAAAAGATTATGACATACAGACTGTGAGCATACAGAATAACCAGTTTTCTCACAGGTTTAGTTACTTTTAATTTTAGTCTGTTTCTAGTACCTAAAGAGCTTATAAAAATAACAGCACAATGCTTAATATTGGCAATAACTCTACTTACAATTTGTAGCATGAATGCAAAAAACACTGGGATTGACTTGGTCAATTAATTTAAATATCCTTTCTGGTGGATTTGCTTCGACATCAAGTGAATATATAGCAGCTTTCTGACTACAAAGACGGCTGTCACTTCTGCAAACAATAATAATAAAATCAATGATCCACTAGAAGTTAGTATTGACCATATTGTAAAGTTCTTTTCATATATTGAGGCAGCATCAAAATAGCATTAAAGAGATTACTCTTGTTAACACAATGTATAGAGCAATTGTGCCTCCTTAGAAGGTTTATATTGTTTTACACTGTGTGCTTAGTAATAAATAAAAGAATTCTCCAACTTATTTTATCTAGCAGAGGAAACTGTGTAAGCAGCAACATGAAGAAAGCTAAGAGACAGACTAGGGCAAAGGGAAGAGCCTGACAGTAATAATATTAGAGCTGATATGACAGGTTGGATGGGATCCAGATGGTGTGAGACACCACAAATGCAGGGTGCACCACAGGCTATACAGGGCTCAGAAGTACTTTTATTTATACAACACAAGTGGGAAGTATGACCTTTAGGGTAACATGATGGAATGTAGACCAGAAAAAAGGTCAGTTTCATGAATATTGGAATAATATTCACTTTGGGGTGGGAGAGCAGGAAAAAGTCCTGCCTGAGATGCACGTACAAGAAATGGCAACACTAAAAAACGGGGAGGTGAAATAACCCATCCAATCTAGAAAAAGTATTTGTAGGTGTGCTGTGGGTTCATCAACACCAGCTCAGAACTGCAGTAGGCTGCATAGCGAATGTGCCAGTTCAGAGCCTGAAGAGTACTGGTGTGTCCTACATGCTAGAAATACAAGTTGATGATCCCTGTGAAACTGGTATTTAGGCAGGGTTAAAGCAGTCAAGGATAGATACTGAAGAAGTGAAATGACTTTTAGAAATGACTTTTTAAGTATGGAGTTAAACTTTTCCATGAGCTGAACCATTTGTTAATAGGATCACATAATAAATCCAACACCTTTTCCCCGCTGTCTCAGAGACTGCATAGCCTCTCACATGTATCAAACCCTTTCAGTAACTAAGTGTACATATGTATACGTATCTAGATGTGTAAATGAGATTCACAACACTTGCAGTCATTGAAAATCCCATGGATTTTCGTGCAAAATGAACATTTTACACAAAAGAATTTGGGGAAAGAAACAAAACTTCATTTTATGCATTTCTAGTTGACAAAGACAGAATAGTCACCTGAGACAATTGAACTGTCACTCAGGAAGGTGCTGATTAGACCTTTCTGATACATATAATATCTATAAATGGGTAGCAGTAGTCATTGTGTGCAAGAACAATAAGAAACCACAGTCTGGGACAACTGCTAATCCGAATTTCAAAGCAACAAGAACAACCCCCAGTGTTCCGATTGGCATAATTTATGCAGAAGGTGGGTTGAAGAGCTGTACTTATTGTTCTGAGAAGTCACCAAGAGATTTTTTACATTACAGTTTTGAAGTGAGCTTTCTTAACTCCTTCTTGAGAAGATGAAATTGGATGAAGGTGTTTTCAGATAGTATCTGCAGAAAGTATCTGCATTACTTTATTGATTTAACGTTACATTTTACTGTTTGTAAAATGACAGACTGGCAGTGAGGCGGCAGGGTGGGACGCTGACTTGTAAAATTAGGATCAGAATGATGCTCACACTACTTCATTAAACCCTGAATTGATCAAGTTTCTAGCTGATATCATAAACCATAATGGAAGAGGTTACTGATAAATTGCTGATGACCTAAGGAGGTGGCCAGATGGTCCCATGGTATCAGCTTTCTTAACTTCCAGACACTGCATTATATTGATGAAAGCCTAAAAGTGCATTATTCTTCCTGCAACAGAAGGCATCGCCACCTAAGAGCCCATAGACAGTGGCACAGTGAAAGAGGAGAAAAGCAAGGTGCGCAACTTTAGAAAAGAGGGAGTAAGTGAATAAGAAACTGGGATGGGAGGCCACTTTGCTGTTCTGCCTGGTTGAGGCCAAAAGTTTACAGGCCTAGTGCAGGAAGGACTGCTGAAAGGGT
Source organism: Chelictinia riocourii (assembly GCA_026930925.1). Lineage (NCBI taxonomy): Eukaryota > Metazoa > Chordata > Aves > Accipitriformes > Accipitridae > Chelictinia > Chelictinia riocourii. The sequence goes on from JANZLP010000075.1 coordinate 17,518,040, forward strand.
AGGTAGGAGTTAGGAGGGGAGGGGGGTTAGGAATTGGTAAGAGGAGAGGATAGACCCCTTACAAATGCATGCAGCAAATAAAACAGGATTTTGTATTTCATATAGCTATTTATCCACTTACGTGACAATAGGAACAGAGCATGTAGTGAAAAGACTGAAATCTGCTGCACTGCAGTCAGGGTCACAGCAGCAATTTACATCACACTGTGCCACCAACAGATCACAAACACACAGCTTGGCAACTGGAGGAGAGATTTAAATTAGAATTAGAATTGGAACTTTACACATTACAGCATGTTCCCTAACACTTTCATTTTCACCCCGCCTTATTTTTGACAACGGTCAAAAATCTATATCCAAATTCATGTGTGCTTTTTTTTAAAGTGATTTTTAAAAGCCATCTTTTCTCCTACTTAGCAAATCTTATTGGAACACAATAACAAAACCAAGAGCATACTAAAATTTGATGATGTATTCCCCATGAAATAAAAAAAAAAGGCAACTTGATTTAACAGGAATTTTGAAGGTATGAAAATATACTCAACACTGCAGAGGGGAAAAAAAGAGATACAAACAAGGTATGTTTATCTGCTTGTTTCACCTTATTGGGGAAAACAGAAACATTTTGATAGAGCAGCAAGATGCAGGTTTACAAGTATTAAGTATGTCCCAGGGTCCAGTAATATATTTTCCTGATGTACCAACATAACTATAGCTGACTTCTTTGAAATTGTTTTTTCTGCCTGTCTTTAGCTACTGTGAAATATTGTAATAGTACAGAAAGTAATTGCCAGCATACTGTAAACTGTCTCAATAAAATACATTTGGCAACTCCTTAAAGCATTCTTAGTTTTTCAAGTTTATAAATTGAAAGAACAGATATTACTCTTCTGAACTGGTTTTGAGCATTGCTGTTCTGTAATAAATCTAGAGTTAAATATAGTACAGAATCCAGAAAATTAAGACCACTGCTCCGTAGGAAAGACATTCAAAGAATACTGATTTTCATAACTAGTGCTTCTTTTATTTCAACTAGGGTGTTACCCGTTTCTCTATGGCCTCCTGGATGTTCTCTGACCACCTGAACAGCATCCAGCTATTTCCTGGAATCTCTGAAGTTCTGACTGTTCTGTTAGCTGGGTTTAGCCCTGGAATCCTTAACTCACCTTGTAAACAAGAGAAGTTTAAACATGGATGATTAGATTGCAAGGTTATGTCTCCGAGATCAGGGATTTAAGTCTCTTTTCCCTAAGGAGGTATGCACTGGGACATGTTTAATTTGGCAAGTAATCTAGGGAAGCTGAACTGATGGCAACAACACTAGGAAAACAAAAGTTAAATAAAAGCATACCTGCCAATTAGAAGACAGCGGGAAACACCTTCTGATAGCACAATAACAAAAATTTGTAATATATATTGCCATAGCATGGCTATATATCCACAGAGCTGGGGGTGAGTTAGGAGTCTCAGGGAAAACTGTGTGCGAAACCAGCTCAGTGTGTAAGTGGAGATCTCCAAGCATGTATAGGGTGAGTCTGGGTCTCCTCTGCAAGGCCAGGCTCTGCCTTGTGCACTCAGAGCAGAGTGCTGGGTGGGCAGGAGAGCCTGCATTCCATCAGCACCGACTCACAGGACCGTGTGTGCTAGGATCAGCATGCCCAGTACCCGAAGGCCATATAGGGCTTGCTGGGCCTGCCTTTCTGAGGAGGCTCAGAGCCTTGGTTGGAGTGGGGCACTGCTAGAGAGGGGTGCTCAGAGCAGCAGTGCAGCATAGCCCCGGTAAATCCCCAGGGAGAAGCTGGGCACCTGCCTCGCAAGTTTGTCCCAGACCTGGGTGGCTGCAATGGGAGCCGGAGGGGGGCCAAGGGCCCAGTGACAACAGGAGGCCTGAGCGAAGCCTGGAGTGGGGCATCCCTTGGCCCGGGAAGAGCTGCCGGTGCCCCGCAGCCCTCGCCCCGCAGCGCACCCACCGGGCACTCACCATCCATGACCGGGGCCGGCCCGCTGCGGGTCCGCGCCCGGGCGGCAACACGGATGTCCGGTGGCGCCGCGGGACTCTCTGCGCTGGCTGCGGGCTCCACGCTCGGCTCTGCTGCCCGGAGCGGCAGCAGGAGGAAGAGAACGGCCCCGAGCCTCAGCGCCGCCGCCATGGCCATGGCCGCCACTCCCGAGCCGCCCCTAGCAACGGCGCGGTTACTAGGGAGCGCGGAGCATCACGGGAAAGGGCATGTTCCGCCCCTCCTCGAGGCATCACGGGAAACAAGGGGGTCCGCGGCCGCGGGGCGTGACGGGAAGGAGGTGGTGCACCCCTGGTGCTAGGGCGGGCGGCGAGGGGAGGTCGGGTCTTGGCGAGGCAGCGTTGCGGCCGTGTCTGGCTGTCATCTCTAGCCACCCTCGGCCTCCCTCAGCGCAGGGAGACTTGGGGTGAGGCCACACACTGGGCCTTTGGCTGGACGTGGCCTTCTGTGAGGCCACCCTGCTTGCCTCATGGCTGCCATCATGGTGGTCTCAGGCATCAGCTTGAGCCACCCAGCCCCTTCAGAAACAGCACAGCGGCGATCTGGGCGTCAGTGGCCCCTCAGTACCAAGCCAAGGGCACTAGGGAAAGGTTTAAGGTCTAACAAGCGTCCTAAGTGTAAGCTGTGTATGTGGTTTGGGCACAAATGCTATTGGAAGGCTTTACACAAAAAAACAATGTGGGGAATGGGCCCTTCTGAGCTATAAAATCCTATGTTTAGCATATTTCTTCAACTTTGTTCCTAGTAATCTGCTTTTCTTTTCTTCAACTAATTTTGAAAGTCTTACTGATTTCTTTCTCCTTTTGAAAATGCCATGGGTCCTTAATGGTCAGTGTGCATATTCATTAATTGATTTTGTTAGTAATCTTGCAATATATATATGGGTATTTTTATACTAATTTGGAAAAACTGACCTAGAGAGTGACTAAATGATCATGGTTCCTTTATAGTTACCTTACAAATGTTAACATCCAGGCTTCAGTTCCAACCAAGAGACAACTTTTTAAAGTTGAAGTTTGTGTTCTGCATTATCTGATCAAAAGCAACTTTGCAATGTTTGTTCCTGCATCAAACTGACCAGTACATCGTGAGACAGTGTTTCTTTTCTGACTAGATTCATTCCTATCCTCTTGAAGGGAAGCCGACGAAAGCTATAAGACCACAAGAGGCCACATTCTTTTTTTACGTTTAATACGCTTGACTGCCTTCCATGCCAGTCACAACATCTGAACAGCACAACTTCACACCGGCATGCAAATTTAGTATGTTGGAGATGTTCCAGCTGCTTCTGTTGAAAACTGAAATAATCCACAGTGCACAGTGCACAAAACGTCTTTGTCGCTTCTTCACACTGCCCTCTGCTGCACAGGAGCCAATTATTCACAAAGGTGTTGATGAGTTACCCAAGTCAATTGTCTGCCTCATGCAGTACAAGGCTACCAAGGTCATTTGATATTATCAAAGAGCTGGTAACTCAGGATGGATTTGAAATAGCTCCATATTGCATGGCAAAGTCCTGGAGTCATCCTTCCCTTTGGAAAGACCTCCTTCTAAGGACACAGTGACATGAAGTTGAGAATCTGGTGTACTCTGTTTTCCCTCAGAGCTCTGTGTGCCTTAAGTGCAATGTGGAAATGTGCCTCACCTGGGTCTCTGTTCTGCATTCCTTCTGTTAGAACAAATGTAACCCAAAGTTACTGTATTTGCTTTCTTTCTTGGAGGAAAATTATGTGTTTAGTGTCCTTGTTTCTTTGCTGTTTCTGAGATTATTTTGATTCAAATGGAAACATTTGTGCATTTCCTTTCCATAAGGTCTTCTAAATTATGTTAGTAGTGTTGGGTTTTTTTCCAGGCCTGAAGAATAACAGTAACTTCAAGTCCAGTTCCATTTTGAAAAGTGACAGTAAAATGGCGTCATAGGACCTTTTCTTCTTGCTTCTAAGGCTGTGCCAGGACTCGCTGCAGCCATAGAAGACAGTATGTGCCTATATTTGGAGGAAATCATGGGAATCTTTAAAAAGCAGTATCTTTCATTGTCCCACAGCAGAGAAACATGTTGACTTTGCCAGTTTACTGACTTGGATTTGTGTATTTGTAGCTATGTTCAGGAGAGATACTGGTACACTACTCCAAAAACTCTGGTGTCTTTGGCACTGCTTAATAAAGCAAATATGCACAGGTTGTTGAAGTCAGCCAAGGAGCTGTTCACAGCTAGCACAGTTAGAAGTCTTGCAGCTTCAAGAAGGAGACCTTAGGCAGGGAACAGTCCCCTACATAAAGGAGGCTTGTTTTCGTGCCTATTAGAAGGCAAGTGAAGCTCTTTGCTCTTGTCATTATTGAGTGAGTGAAGTTTCCACATCCTTTTGGTTCAAAGAAAGTAAAACAGATTTTGCAGTTTTACTTCTAATTGCTATGGTCCTTGTCCCAGCTGGGAGAGGCAAGCCTGCAGGAAGGAACAGTCTGAGCACATGGCTGCTCTCTCCTTTGCTGCCATGTGTTTGAGATCAGACATCCTTCTAGGTAAAGCTGACTTAGGGGCTTACAGTCCCATGAACTTCTTTGACTAATCTCCCATACACTACGTACGGTCAGTTAACAAGGATGAAGATGTTTCTCCTACCTAGAAGTCCTGCAAATTTTGAAACTTGGAATTTAGTTTGCAGGCTTGGAGGGAGAGTGGTGCTTAGTTTATTGTTTATCATCATTGGTCACATTCTGTCTTCTGTATCACTTGTTCAACTGCAGTGTTGTGAGATGAGGTAATTAATATTAAAGCACTCCTACTTGTTAGTTTACACATTTCTGATGCATTTAAAATCAGTAAAAAGGGCTGTTGACAATGCACAGGGGAAAATATAATCCAATACATCCTTTTTGCATCCAGAATTACTTTGCAAAGCTGATGGTGCACAGGGGACCAGACTCCTAGATGAAAACCAAGCCTTGCTGAAATCTGTGAGCTATTCCCAAGCACAGATTGTACCCTGAATGCATGTGGGCAGGAACTGGATGAATAAGGAGGTATTATTTCTTACTGCATCTACCATTGAAATAGAATAGAACTGGGCAACTCTTCAATAGCAACGTATGATGTAATTAACCTGTTTTTCTCATGATGTCTTTTTTTTTTTTTTTTTTTTTTTTACTGCTCTGTCGAAGCATTTTGGCTGAGAATGAATCTAGTTCTTGGTAAAAGCTATAATATCTACAGCAAGAATAAAGTAAAATTCAGGAAGAGAAGAAAAAGCAGCTCTGTGATTGTATAGGGGTGTCTCTGTACACATGGGTATAGAAAAATGGATGGTAGTGTTCCCAGTGTCATGCTGTTGAGGAAAAAAAATATAAGACTGCTGTCATCTTAATGCTAATAATTTAGAATGCCAACAGTTTCATTAGCTATGAAAAATTAAATGATAATAAGTTGTTCATTACCGAAGGCATCAGGTAAAAAAAATGAGAGAAAACAGAAGAAACAAAAAGCAGGGGGACTGAATTTTACTGTGTTCACTTTACCTGCTTCAGGACAGCAGACATTTACCAGTCTGGCCTCCAGTGTTCGTTATGAATTGGACTGGAGGGTTACGACTGCTCTGCAGAGGTTTTTTTTCTTTCCTTAGAGTTAGGACTAGACAGCGTTTGCCTGGAACTTCTTCAGCTACTACCTGAATTAGATGTTTGTGGTGTACAGGAGGATTAATACAGCTTCTAGTTGTCACTATAGTTTCCATACAAAACAAATGTTCTCTGTTGCAAGCTAATAGTACTATCGTGGCACTCTTGTCTTGAAAGAATAAGAAGAACTCAGTCAGGTAACTTCCCTGCAGACGATCTGGGTTTGGCAGAGTTTCGAAGAGGTGGTCTCCGTGCAACAGCTGGACCTCGGTTATCCAGATCAAAGGAAACTAAAGGCCAGAAAAGGTAATGGTTCCTTATTTAACTTGCATAGCATATTATGCAGTATTGTTAAGTGTGCTGAACAGCCAAACCCTCTTCTTGTGAAATATGCTTTTCCCAACATACTTCATTACACATGGAATTCCACAACAATTGGAAAGAATTTCTCTGGTAGAAAATGGATCCTGAGACGCTCCCCTGTCTGCACTCCTTCAACTGCAGGTTGCAGCACTAGCTGTTTATCAGTGTCAAAAATTTCACCTTGTTAAAGAACTAGAAAACTTATCACCTCCCGTGGGAACATCTGCAAAGTGATAAGGATTCAGTGATTCCCTTTTTCCTCTTTTCAAATAGAAAATGGGAAATTCTTATTCACACACACACACACCAACTGTTCACAAGCTGAGGCTGGGCAGCCAAATTAACAGGACAGTAGCACCACAGCACATACTGCAAGAATGGCTGTTGGCTTTTAGCCATTCCTCCTCTTTTGCCTATGTAGCAATCACCACCTTTTGATGCTCTTTCTCTGAGCAGGAGGGTGCAAAGCAGGGATTGACAACAAGAGTTCAAAGGCCCTGGGGATAAAGCAGAGCTGCTTTCTCGCTGCTGCAGTGACTCCGAGTCTCGTTCTGGTGGGTCTGTGTACAGGGTTGTACACCAGTGCCTCTCCCAAGTGTAGCTGCGGTCTCTGCAGGCTGAGACAAAGGCTCTGGCTGTATCTGGAGATAGTGGCAGTTTTAGATAGAAGGGAATATAGGTTTTCAGCAGAGCTAAAGGCAGCTGGGTGGTTTCTGGTTCACACAGCAGGCCTGGAGCTTAGCTGCTCTCTGCATGGGCAGAGCGAGTTTGCATGTGCCAGCGAAATGCACATCCATGCAGCCTCGCACACCAACCCTTCTCGCGCAGCAGCTTTGGCTGCCGATGCGGTCCCCACTGTATTTGTATCCCAGCAGTGTCCAAGCCGTGCTGTCAATAGGTGTTGGCATCAGCACAAGCAGATTTGACGGTCGCCAGGGAGAGCTCATCTGAAGGATAGGGACATGAGGGCATTGCAGTATCCAGGCTGGGGCTGCTCAAGCACAGAATGGGAGTATTTGTGTTGGAGTCTGGGGACAGGCTGTTGTGCTGAGGGCAGGAGAAATGGGGTTCATACAGTAATGCCCAGCACTTGTGTTTTCTTGCCCTTGCACCTGCTTAGTTTTTTCTCCTCTGAGGATGTCACCTGCTGAGTCATTGGCCCTGCTTTTCTGTGTGGCATGCCCCAGCTTTACACAGGTTAAACCCAAGCACAGCTGAAAGCCCTCAGGGCAGCACTGGGAAAGCATGGCAGCACAGAGAGCACCATCCTAGGAGCAGCCAAGACAAGGGAGTTACTGGGGATCTAGATAAATCCAAGGAGGAGCCCAAGGATCGGCCTCCGGCAGGGCCAGTGTGTAGCCAGAAGCCATGTCACAGCCACAGCTAATGCCAGGTCACTACAAAGGAACAGGACTCCAGTGGCTGTCCAAGCTGTGCAGAGCATGTTTGTATGTGGTGGGAGCTGCGTGTCTTGGAGCGCTCTGTGCTTTCCGCATCCCAGTCAGGCTGGGGGCATGGTACAGTCACACCTGATCTAGTGTCAGGGCAATGACCACGTTGGCATGACTTGTAAGTCCCAGTGGCTGTATTAGCTCTTGCTGGACCCATTGCTTAGCTCTCCAGCTCTGCCCTGCTAGCGCTGTCCCGCCGAGGTGGCTTTGCACAAGGCAGGAATACCCAGTCCCTGGATTTCCCTCTGCTCTTGGCAGATGGACTTTCCTCATGTTACCCAGTCCCTGGATTTCCCTC
>JANZLP010000075.1:17749177-17759842 GCA_026930925.1 Chelictinia riocourii
CCATCTTCTTGCACCACCTTCAGCCCTACGGGTACTGAAATGCCCAGTTCCACTGTTTATTACATCATTTCATCCCCTTAAAAATTAAGGCTCCTGCTTAGACTGAAGTAGAGGCCTGAGTAATTGTATGCTTACTTAGTAAGTGTGCATGTAAGCATATGCATACCTACTAGGCCTCATAGGCTTCAATGGGACCGATTACAAGATTGCACCTCATTATATTGATTAATATTGTTTGGAAACAAATGTTCCACAGATTTCTTTACAGTCCTGCTCTAACTTTATTAAAATTAATAAATGCGGTCCCTTCTAGGTATGACTATGCAATGACTAGCCAAGGAAGATGACTCTTTCCTCACGCAGCCAGTCATTGGGTGCTGTGCCCTCGGGAATCGGACCTGGCTTCCAAACCAGGTGTTATAGCCAGCAGACAGATGTCATTAGATGTTGGTAGATAGGGTGTGCACAAAAGATGTCCTGAGAACAAGTACACTGGCTTGAGCTCTGTTCTCTGCCTTGCCTAAACCATGACACCACTTTAGCAACCTCAATTCCCAAACACTACTTTTTCAGAGACTCCTTTTTCCACTCTGAGGTAAAACTCACTTGTCTTATGTAAAACTAAAATCTCCTGGTATTTAAAGGAACATAGGACATCTGTGAAGGTGAAATTTAATCTTACAATACCATGCCCACTCCTCAGCCCTTCAAGATTATTACTCCAGATGATGGACCAAGGATAGTCCCAAACAACAATGTTTAGACACTTTTGGATCTACTTTTTCCCCTGGACTGATTTTTTGAAGACAACAGCTATTACCATACAATTGTCACCATACAGCCTGGATATTCATAGTTTCTGATATATGCCTTGAAATGAGAAATTTTATGAAAAACATTGCAATTTGAGTTCAGTTCTAAGTACCAGGAAGAATTAAAATTTTTCTGCTTCTGTGCACGCCATGCATTTGCATTGCAAGCACTGTCAAAATCAGCCAATTATTTAGACTAAAAAGAAGGGTTTTTTTAACATAAAGAACTCACTTGTGTAGTCAATTTTTCATAAATCTACCTCTACAGCTTTAACAGTAAGACTTGCTAAAGAAGAAACCCAACATCCTCTAATTCTTGTTATATGCATAGTCTCTGGATAGAGTTATAATGACTGAAAGTCTCCCAGATGGCTTTGTCTGTAATCCAGTAAAATAACTGCAATATCATAAAGTGTTTTTCATGTGATACACAGTTTCATATGAAAAGATTCTTAGATAACCATAATGCAATATTAATTTCAAATATAGTTAAAGTCTGAAATCTCTCTCTAAAAAAATTTAGCAACCTCCCCCCCCGTTATCTTGCAGAATAGATATACTAACAAACAAACCAACTCTTTAAAATCCTTACAAATTAACAAAAATCCATTTATTCCAAGGAAGCCTTAAAATATTTTCTCCCACATAAATTCACCTTTGCATTTAACTTCAGAGTCATGAGATGCTGTCGATCACAAGACTCTTCAGCTTTTAGCTTGATTGTGGTAAGACCAGTATCCACATATGCAACTCTGAAAGGGAAAAGAAAACTCTAACAGCATTGTAAGAAGTACAGTTTGAAATGTCTGCAATACTTTTATTAGTCTGTTACAATATTAATCAGAGGAAGTCCTATATGCCAACCATTTCTGCTGTTCTAGATTTACTGCTGTTAATACACCAGTCTACTGCTTAATGCAGTCATATATCTTTGGGTTATTTACAATGTGTGTCGAGGCTTGTGCTGTGGTCAGTGAGCACTGTGTTTCAGTTTTCCATCACTGGAACCTTTGACACACACAGCATGTTCCTGTCAGCCTCTACTTATGTACACATTAAACTTCCTGTCAAATCTTTGATCCATTTCTGCAGTTTCTTACTATATGAGACTTTTATGCTCTTGATTTTCTTTTCTCTTCAATGAAGTTCTCTTTTATTATCAATACTATTATTGTGGAAAATTCAGCGGATATTGGTTCATATTCCAAAATTGATTTTCTGCAGAAAATAATACCGAAACAAGTACAAAATGAGTTATTTATGATGATCTGCCTTCGTTTCATGACAGTTTTACACAGTATACATGCACCCAAGCAAGTAGCAAGTGCATACTAAGTGTAAATAAGTTTTAAAAACTTCTGACATAATCACTGACTCTTTGCTTAAGATGCCACTGATTTGTGCTTCCCACAACAACGAAGACGAATACAATTGTAAAATACATTGTTCTCCAGAAATATGTTCTGCTGAATAGCTTCAACAACTGCCAAGAAGGTTCAAACTTCTCTATATATTTACCAGTGAACTAGGCGTGTGGATATTTTGGCATTTTTACTATGTCATTCTTGTGTGAAGATAAAAAGCAGTCCAAGATTATTGTACAACTTATCACCTAGACTGATGGAAAGGCCTATCACAGTTCAAAGAAAGCATCTGCGTGCTAGCCTAAGTAACATGGGGGTTTTTAAACCACTACATACTAGCCCAGCAACTCAAGCCAGCATACTGGGAAAAATGGTTCTCTTTCAAGTGAAACTGGCAACAGAGTTGTAGAAGCCTGTACAAGAAAAAGTAGACATACAAAGGGTGTGCACGTTCCTAGGAAGAAAGTGAAAAGAAGAAAAGAAAGTTATCTACATAAGTGACATAGCCTCAATATGAGGGAACTGAAAAATACAGTGGTAGTAGGTAGGGAAAGAGATATATTGTTTCATGTTTAATCCTGATTAGATTTAATGCAATATTAAATAGTCCTACAGATTCCTGGGAGTATTCTGACACTCCTTTTCTCCACAACAGTTGAAAGAAATACAAGTCTTGATAAAAGTGTAATTCAACTGTAGTCAAACTCAATTTATTTAGAAAGAATTAGAGCATTCTTCCTCTAATTAGAAAAAAAAAATCATTACTCCCACTTTATTCCAACTTTACCCCAAAATTATAATCACAGAGTTTAATAAAGATAAGAAATTACCTATATCCCACTTCTCCATCTACTGTTGCCTGGGGTGGGGAAATCCTAAACCAGCAGCTAAGGCACAGAATGGTTACTGCAATAAAATATATAGCAGTGCCCAAAACAAAGCACAACCGGTGCCCACATCAATGCACTGTGAGGTTAGATAGCAAAAGAGAATGGAAAAATTAAAGGGATACCTTCAAGGCATTTAGGATTTTAAATTATCTGTTTTAACAGTCATCTTGTTTGGACCACTTCAGTCTTGAGGTGCCAGAAAGGTATGGATTATTTTAGTTTAAAATCAAACATTTTTGCAGTTCCTTGCTCCTTAGGTGAGAGGGAACAAGATTAAAAAATTATTTTTATTTCTTAGACAACAATGGACATACATAGCTTAAAATTTATTTCTGAAATCCTTAAGGGTTCAGTACTTTTACAATTAGTTTAACAACCCAAGAGCCTCTAAAATAAACATACATACATGTGTGGACCTATTTATATATTTAAAATATAAATATATGCACACCATTATAGTAAAAATATAGTGACAATGATTATGTTCAATCACATTTGTAAAGAACCTCCCATGATGATGGTATTACTCTTTACCCCTAGCAGTTCCCTTGAGATAGGCTTCTGACAACTATATAAAGGCCATATTCACACTGTGCCTTGCAGATAGCTCTTCTGTTGTTATGCCTGCCACACTCCATGGTCTCCCAAGTGCTTAACCTTCCATTCAAATCCCGAAATATTTAAAATCATGTGGCTTACTTCACACATTCTTACACAGTTAAAATGTCTGACTGGCACTAGTGGGGACTTCTTTATCAAAAATGCAAGTGTAGATCCCTTGCAGAAAACCAGGAAGAAGCTACCTTTGCTTTTTAGCCACTTCTTAATAAAATTCTGTAGTTAGAAATGGCAGTGTAAGAAACTTTCCTGTATGCTAGAGGTGGCTGAGATTCTAAAATTTACTTTTAAAACTAATAAAACTTAATTTACAGCTTGATAACTGTGAACCCTAAAATGAGAGAACTGTTGCTATAGAAGATAAAACCGAACACCTTGTTCTTGTGCTGTACCCCACTGATATGCTATTTCCTTCCTAGTGCTGTCCCTTCCTTCAACTCTTTAGAAACAGCAAGTGAAGAACTCTCCCCTTTGAAATGTTTGGGTGTACAAATCTGTTCAGTCAGCCAGCTGATCTTCAAGTAAAGCTTGCTAGTCACTTCTGTACCTAAATCCAATACAGGCTGCTCCTTCTCGAGAGTGTCTTGGATTCTGACGATATTTAAGCCAAAACTATTAACTCTCTTCCACATTTTCTTTCTATTGTTTCCTTGCAGTGTAAGTTTATTAGGAAGGTCTTTTATACATAACGCCTGCATGGATTCTGAACACAAAGTAAAGCTATTAGTAATTAGATACTGCTACATAAACCCTGAAACTCAGGTTTAACATTATCTAGAATACTTGGAAATATCTTTTTGGCAGGAAAAACAGAGAAGCAGTGTTCCCTCACTTTACTCTATGGTTGCTTGGATTGAATTTTCCCAATTGACAAGCAGGGTCACAACCTTATACTGACCCTTAACGAGGAAGAGCTTGACCATTCTTTCTAACTAATTTAAAAGAAATACAATAAAAGTTTGTGCTGAGTTACTTTCTTTAAACATGTTTCGATGATCATATTTATTATTTTCTTAGTACAACTTATTCTTAAAAACTTACTGCAAATGTGTTTGCAGGCAGGGTTTGCTGCTGAAGGTGCAGAATCTGGCACACCCTTCAATGACATAAACTTGTTAGAAAAGGTATGTTGTCCGAGTTTCATTAGTAAATCTAATTATCTAGCTTTCTTTCTCTAAGTCACTAGTCCAAAATACACACCTTACACATGCAATAGGCTAGTTTTGCTCTTTCATGTAGGCACAGGAAGGTCATAGCTGGAGAGAGAAACTAAATCAACTATGAACAACCAGCATTACTAACAGCATCATTTTAGAAGTACGCATCTGATAGCTTAGCAGCTGACAAAGACAGAAATGAAACTTTTCTTTAAGTCACTCAGGAATTCCAGAGAGCAAACACCTGGAATACTAAATGGCTGGGGTTATTCAGAGTGGTGAACTGATTTTTCTAGGAAGATGCCTGCACTTTTTCCTGTGCACAAAGATATTAAAAAGTAATATAAAGACACTGTCCTTCAGAGCTCAGGATAATGACTCCAGCATTGCAGATCTTCCTTGGCTGTGAGCAGGAATCTCAAGGTCAAATCTGTTCTCTGGTATCCTACTTGGCAGGGATCTGTTTTGTCTGCTTACCCACCTGACTAGGGTATTGTAAATGATAGATAATCCTTTCATCTGCCATGGTTGCTGTCTTGTCCACTATAGGCTGTGGACTACATATGAAAAAAAAAGAAATAATTGTTAAAATAAAAATACTGAGACTGAAGCTCATTTAATTTTAGGTCAGTGCTCTTGCTTCTCTCAGCTATCAGAACTTAGCTTAGTGACTGTACTTTCTTTCCACAGAAATCTAAGACCCTCATTTTGAGTAAGGCTTAGTTTCAGTTTGAATTCCAGTGTTTTAGACAGGTTTGCATTCTATCCTGTGACTAATACTGTGAAATCTTATTTCCTATAGGATTGGAATGACTATGATGAAAAAACAAAGGAATCTGTTGGAATCTATGAAGTTACCCACAAATTTGTAAAATGCTAAAGTTCACACCCCTAATAAATCCTGACATGCTTATTGATGAAGGAGCTGAAATCATCAGAGATGCAGTTTCCTTGGAGTTACTTTTCGCGTGGCTGTAGTTTAGAAATGGAAACCTAAGTTGTAATTACTGTCCCCAGCATGCCCTAATAAAATATTTTCCACAGAGCACTTTGAGATGGCCTCAGTACAAACTGAAAATAGTATATACACTTGACTGAACTGTGCCATTTTCTTAAGGTCATCTTTTTGTGGAATGGTTGTGATGGACTGTAGCTTAACTACTGTATCAACAGTTACTACTTATACAACTTACAGCGTTAAAGTCTTTATAGCCTGTGACCAAGAAGTACCCACATTTGATTCTCTAACATGAGCAAATAAGGTCTTTTCACTGACCACTCCTACCATCAGGAAATGGCTATGGGTATTAGTAAAAGGACTGTGTTAACTGTTCAAGGGAAAAGGTACATCTTTAGTAGCTTTCTGCCAGTTCAAGTAAAGACACTGAGGTGAGTTTACTGAGAACACTTAATAAGCTTGACTGCTACTGACACACATAGCTGTTACAATCTTCTGAAAATCAAGTTATCTTTCTGAGTATGTCATTAAGTAAACCTCACTCATTTTGAAGACAGACTTTCTACTTCTTGGCAAGTGCTCTTACAATCTTGCCAGCTGTTGTCCGTTTAAAAAAACAAATGAAAAAAGCCCACAACCACCAAAAAAAAACCCCAAAAATTTTCTTTAGTGAATTTCATTTAAAGACTTTTGGTCTGATTATTATTTCCTGATATATTATTTCCTTCATCCTCCCAAATAATCACCTTCCTTTGTTTAAATAAGCAAGAATAATCATAGTAAGTTTTCAAGTAAGTTTAAAAATAATCCTTTTCAGCTGAAAACTAGAACAGCACATTACAGGCTGCAGAGCAAACAGGCCTGACTAGGAAAGTTTATAAGCCTTCAGGCTTACATATTTAAAGCATACTTCTCCCCTTAGTAGTACTTGCAGTTCATACTTCAAGATACGGTATTGCTTACACTTACTCTGATAATAAGACACTGGGAGAACCTGAAAGCTGAGACAGCCAAAGGAAGAGTAAAGGGACATAGGTTTCTGGGCCTCTGAACCTGATCTGTCACATCCAACCAACACGCTCAGACTTTTATGTTCTGCTAATGTACTCAGTTGTCCAGGACACGGTGGGCTGTGACTTGTGAAGCAGCAACTTCCAGATGTACTTTCCAGTAAATACTGGATTTGCAGCTCTGTGGATTGGAGAGGGCGGCTGTGCTCTGTGAGCAGCATCCCATGCATGGGTGGCACGTTTCTTTCCCACACCACCACCCTGCACTTTTGATCCAATTCAGCAAAGCATTTAAAAAAGATGCATGAGGCAAGAATGTGTGTGTAATCTTGCTGAAGAACACAGAGATTGCTGTCACGCTTTTAGTGCTTTGCTGAATCAGGGTTGGCGAGAAGATCTATTAAATGCTGTTGCCCTTTTGGTTTTTGTTAACAGGAGTATAACTTGTATTTGAAGGCAAGATCGTGCAGTCTGCAATTTGTTGTGTTTCTGCTTATATTAATTCTCTCATTGTAAAAATATACCAAAACCAATCTTCTGGTTCTTGTTTGGTAGTTGCATCAACTTCTCTAAACCCCAGATTCTCCGCTTGCTGCTTCCATTCCCGAGTATAATCTTAACAATGAAAGAATTGTATTAGTTGTGCTGTCATTGTTGAGTTTCCTGTTTATCTTGAGTTGGTGAAATTTATTGTATTTCATGGTCTGGGTATCATGGCTCTCACTAACTGTAGATACTGTGGATATGAAAACTTTCCCATTTGAACTTAACTATTCCCTACCTACTGAGCGTCGTCACACAAGGACACGTTCTGCTCTTGATCCCTTGATCAGTCCTAAGAGAGTGTAGTTTTGTCTAGTTACTTAAATGAAATCATTGTGTCATTTGGTATCTTTGAAGTATTGGTTACTCTGTGCTTTTTGTGTAGTGGGTATGCATTCAGGGAGCCTAGTTGCTCTTCAGCCCTCTCAGCTAGTAAGAAGAGAAGAAGTGCACTGCTGTGGCAGTGAAACTGATAGTCTAAACTGAGATGTATGGAATTGCATGGGAAGCTGACTATGCCTGCAGAAGCTTGGGGAGTTGACAGCTAGCTGCTGGGCACTGCTTGGTGCTCTGACAAGCAAGTTTCTCTTCTAGATAAGTAAACATAGATTTTGGAGTAACAATATTTTTTTCATTTTTTTTTAAACAAAACCCTTACAGGTTATAGTATTTGTAGTAATAGTCCACATCAGAGGACAATTACTCATCTGTGTGTATTGTGTGACCTATCAGGAAGACTCGTTAGCATCAGTTTGAGGATGTCATAGCTATGATGCCTTAAGATCACTGTCAGGACAGGATTTGTAGGCAGAAGTCATGTCTCTTATTATATCAGCTGCAAAGGTTGGGAAAACTGGACATACATACACGGAAGAAGAGTTTGTGCTGCTCTGGAGGATTTCTTTTCAACCTATCTTCCATGAAGTGAAACAAATCTCACATGGTTTTCTGCTGAAACAGTAGTTGTTAAAAGCCCAGAAACTCTCAAAGTACATGTTTCAAGAAATAATGATGTCACAGAAATTAGTGAGGACCAGCTGATATTTCCAGCATCATCAGTGCTTTGCATGACAATTTGTACAATGAGCTTTGCATGTATGTTTTGTTGCTTGTTAATAATTGCCGAGAAGTAACAAAACTCTGAAGTTAGGTTTTGTGGAACATTGTGCAACATGTTTGTTTATCCTATATCTCCCCAGTCTATTAACTTGCTTCTTTAAATTCAAATGGATACGATGATATGCAGATTCTGGCATGTACTACCTAGGTAAAGTTTTTGGTTTTTTTCCACAGTTGTAACATCTGAAATGTTTTATACATGTATAAAATCTTAGTCAAGTACAGAACTGAAATTTGCTTTTTAAGAACCATTCCTTAGAGTAGTCTAATACATTAAATTGAACTAAATTTCTTCAGGTGACTACAGTAACCTATTCTTTAGATGATTTCTGGATGTATTTGGTTTTCTTTTAGAGAATCAACATTAAAAAAAGAGATTGACGAAGAGAGAGCATCTTTACAAAAATCCATCAGTGCTACTAGTGCCTTGATCACACAAAAAGATGAGGAACTGGAAAAACTCAGAAATGAGGTAAATGAGGAACAGTGGAATGCTTCTTAATTTCAGATCACATTATGGCTAAGTATGTGGCTTTGTATGCTTGCTGCTGAAGAGCTGGCTAATTATTTTTCTTTATTAATTTAGCATAGTTAAACCTTAGAATTAAATCTCTAGGTATCTGTGCCAACTTAGGTGACTTCTAGCGTATATTTTTGGTGGCTATTTAGCCCTTACTACTAAGAATATTGCCTTGGTGCTCTGACTTCACTCTGGAAGGCTTAAGCATTCTCAAATAATTCTTACAGATAACGGTGCTCCGTGGAGAAAATGCTTCTGCAAAAACCTTGCAGTCAGTGGTTAAATCACTGGAGTCTGATAAATTGAAACTTGAGGAAAAGGTGAAGAACTTGGAGCAAAAACTCAAGGAAAACAACGAACAGCCTTTAACTGTAACTAGTTCCTCAGGTAAAAGAGAGACCTTCTTTACTGTCTCTGAGCCTTCATGTTTAGGCTTGTAGGTTTTTGCAACTGTTAACCAGATAGTTAAAAGGAGGTTTAACTAATTGAACCTCCTGAAAAATGTGACTTCCCTGTTGTAGGACACATATAAGACTTGAATTAAGGAAGAAATTCTGACCAGCTGCAGAATGTGAAAGCTGCCAACGTTTGCCAGTTAACCCCATTTACACTGTGGTGGGGGCAATTTGACTTGAAATGAAACATGTGCATAACCCATAAAACTTTATCCTGTTCATGGGGTGGCTTCTGTGCAAGACTCTCTCTTAGACTGATTTAGTTTTTCCTTGCTGTAGCTGCAAAGTGAGGAATGTGTAGGCATCGTAATAAAACCACCTACCTGAGCTGAGCACAGGACTGGGAATTCCACATCTTAAGACACTCGTGCTTATCTTCTGCTGAGCGCCTTCAGTTTTGTACCACTACAGTCTCATCTCTCAACAGAGGAGCATTCCTTTGCAGATCTGTGAACTTCAGCTGTTACCTATATGTACATTTATTTTATTTTAATAAGTAACATGCAGTATTGAATATGCTTCGGTAATGCAGTGGTCAGAAAAATTCCCCAAAGAAGTCACCCTTACCAAAGCTTATACCGAGTGATTAGAAAGCAGCAAGAATAAGATGTTTTGGAGACTGTTTATTTCAGTCTCTGACTAAGCTGTTGTGTGTTTCATAATTTAGATTACTGGATACTTATACCTTGTTTGCTTTTGTTGTTTGTTTTTTTCTTTAAAGGTGACATTGCTGCTAATCTACTTCAAGATGAAATTGCAAAAGAGAAGCAGGTATTTGATCTGAAACATCAGCATCCTAAAACAGCAGTGTGTCTATAGGCAGAGTGAAGTATTTTTCCAAAGACAGTTCCTAATCAGATATTGTACATGAGAATCGTAATGGGCAGATTTATCCTGTAGCCTTCTGCTTCTGAAGGAAAATATTAAGGACAGTAAATACTAAGAATCAAGTGATAAGTGATACTGGAGAAATAGTTCAGGTTATTAGTACATGAAGAAGCAAGCAGGAAAGCAGAGGTGGCAAGTTTTGACCTGCAGCCTGTTGGTGAGATACAGCCCAGCAGAGCATACTTGTAAACTGCTCCGTGGCATTCTTTCCAGAGGTTTCTTAGATGTGAACAAGGAATAAGGTGTGGCCCGCCAGAATCTGTGGTGCTTGCCATCTTGGAGAAATGGGCTACCTGAGCTCCATGCTACTTCTGAGCTTCTGCAGTTGAAC
>JANZLP010000075.1:17956675-17969389 GCA_026930925.1 Chelictinia riocourii
AGACATTTCTACAACATATACAACCGCACGGGACATTCTGTGTTACAAAAGTTTCAAAAAACATAAACCACCAGAACTAAATACATACTCGATGGCATCAAGGTTTTCACTTTAGAGTCTTCAGGGACTATGACACAGTCTCTGGCTGGGGCAGAAGCAATGCAGTGTCTTACAGACAGAGGTGGAAACTGCTCAGCAAAAGTTTATTAAATTTGGTCAGTCTCATAGTGCTTCTTGATGGCTTTGCTCAATAAGTCTTTTCTGTGGGTTTTTTTTGTTTGTTTTTTTTTAATCTCATCCAGTGGCAAACTACAAGACTTCAGTGTACATTTAATGACACAACTGCTACATCATCTTGATTTTATAGCTATCTTTAATATCAAAGCAGCTTAAGCTGTTAATAAATTCCAAAGTATCCTTTTATTAAAATATCTAAAAGAGGTCTATAAATATTTTTTGTTTTTTCTTTTCTAAAATTGTTCCCAGTTTTTCACATTTAAAACAAAGTTGGGGGGGCGGCTTCACAAGCGGGGGCCCCCCCCTTTCCATGGGCGCTAACCTCCATGGCGCCAGCCGCCTGTCACCTCTCGGTGTGTGCTGCATTTAACAAAATATATATATATATGTGGGTGTGTATATATATATTTAGGGCGGCAGGGGGGCACTCAGAACTCCCACTCAAGGGCCTCCTCGCGGTTGGCGGCCCGCTCCAGGCGGTGGATGATGTTGTTGAGGTTGGCCATCTTTTCATGGCGCCGCTGGACACTGGTGCTGAGCCGGGGGCCAGGAGCCGGCGGCAGCGCTGGTGAGACCGGCCCGGCAGAGGATGGCCCCGGTGAGGCTGAGCCGGTGAGGCCGGGTGAGGATGCTGCCGAGGGCGATGTCGGGGAGACCTCCAAGCTGCAACGGGATGAACCCGCGGAGGACTGGGAGCTGTCGGGGTGCGGCAGCGGTGGCGGTGGGGGTCCCCCGGCGGCGGCACCAGCACGGCCCCCCCGCCGCGGGAGGCTGCCGGCGCTGGGGGCGGCAGCATGGGGGGCTGCCCCCCGCTCCTCCTGGGGAGGTCCGGTCCCCTCGGCTGCCCCGGCCGGGCTGCGTGAGTCCCGCCGGCGGCCCCAGCTGCCTGCCTCCCCCTGCTCCTCCTTCACCTTCACGGGTGCGGTGGCACAGGGGTGCTCACCCCCCCTGAACACAGGTTTACGGTCCTCTGTGTCCGAATCGGGGCTGCGGGGGGCCCGGCGTCCGGGGATGGTTGCTCCGCCGCTCTGCTCCGGGTCCGTGTCATTGTCCTGCGCGCCCTCCACGAGCATTTCCCGGCGCATCCGTGACCTGCCGGGACACAACCGCAGAGGGTCGGTGACCACCAACCATCACGTCTTGAAAAAGCATATCTAGTCAGAAAAATGTGACGACATCGCTTGAGATGTAACATCCCACCTTGTCAGCCTTTAAAACAGTTTTTTGGGGGAAAATCACTGCCACTTTAACACGGGGAATGGATTTGGCAACTCTTTGGGCTGTTTCCAGACAAACCAACCCAGTTTTGCAAGTGTTTTCTACTACCTTTTTTTGTTGTTTAATACATAACATTTTTCAAAGGTTTATTTTAGGGCAGTTGTGTTTACTGAGATCAGGAGGGGCTTTTCTGGAACCACGCAAAGGGACAGGTCACAGGTTTAAAAACCCCATTAGTCAGTGTTCCACTAAAAAGCCTGATTTTTCAAGCTCTGCCCTGCACTCCCCACACAATAGCTTTGTGCAAGAAACCTCAGCCAGCTCCCATAAATACTGACCATCTACTTTATGCTGCCCAGGGGGAGGGGGAAAAAAAAAAATAAGGGGGTTCCCCCAGCTCCTAATTCATAACTGCTGTCGTGGTAGCGGTGCGATTCCAAGGACTGGGAATATTAATAGGCTATAATAGAAAATATAAAAGGAGAACCATTATTAATTGCCATTTTGTGGTAATAAACCTATCGCACCAATTTCTGCCCGCGCACATGTGCAACCCCATTAATTTCAATGGGGCTGCATGTGTTAATTGAGAGCAGAATTTAGTCCATTGGTTGTAATTAATTAATCAAGTTTTCAGTATGGTTTGCATACTTTAAATCTCTTTTTTTTTTTTCAAATTATTTTATGTCTTCACATTTCTCTGGGTTTGACTTATGCAACAGGGGCTCCGTTTCTCCACTACATCATGATTTACTCTGGGGAAGAACAGGGTTTTCTCCTGCCATCGCTCATTTTCCGTGGGGTAAATTCACCGCCACGGCTCAACCCCCACGAGACCATCACACATATATCTGCCCCAAACGCTGCTCTGAATTATTTGGGCCATATTCCGATCTACACCAGAATCCCTTGATCCCGAGCACCGGCTCTCCCCCGGACTGTCCCACCGCACCAACGTCCACCAGTTTCTGGGTATTTGGGGCATTTGGAGCAGTAAAATAACACTTTGTACAAGAGGCAGCACCGCCTGCACCTACTTTTAAGCCCCGATGCACTGAGAAATTTAAAGTACTGGCAAATTCCCATCTAATTTCATGCACAGAGTTAAGCACCTAATTAAGTATTTCCTTTAGAGCCTGTACGGTTCTGCCTGTAAAAAGGAATGCAGTGATAGTGATATGTTGTGGGGGTTTTTTAATGCTGAAATAATAAAAAAAAAGCTTTAAAGGCCAAGTCTTAACACGGATTATCATACCTCCCTTCCAGATCACAGGTGTCCATGAGGGGACATGGCCATTGCCTTTTTTCCGAAGACCTCGACAGCTACAACGGGATGAAAACATTTGTGTTTCTGATTTGAAGTAAACCTGGTTTCCAACATAGCAACTCACTAAGCAAAACAAAGCAAAGGCACAGAGAATTTTAGGAAGACAGGACAAAAAATGAAAATGAGCAAGCATCCCCAGCAGCTTCTCAGACCGGATTTTTTGTGCGATTCAAATCAAGCAATGCCCTTTTTTTTTTTTTTTTTTTTTAAATGAGCGTATGCTCCAACCCCTCAGCGTGGGAACCTCTGAGATTCCTAACTGCTGAAGGAGCCGAGTACTGCCCAGAATTAGAAAAGACCCAGCAAAGCCAGGCGATGACCAAGCAGTTTCCAGCAGAATACAACCCAAAAGCCTTGGCCGCCCCATGCCGGAGCCTGGAAAGCCCAAACGCTCCTGCAAAAGCCCGGGGGAAGGTGAGAAGCCTGGAAGCTGGTGGCTGCGTGTCGGAGCAGCTATGAGGGGCACCGGGATCTGCCGTGTCCGCTCATCCCGGGGCTGCAGCAGCCGCTCGTGCCCGTGCTCCGGCCCTGCACGCAGACCTGGGCCGGGAGGAGGATATAAAAACAAAGCGATTCCTCCAAATGGAAATTTATCTCCGGCATCCCCCTGCGTCAGCGCGGCGGCACTTTCCATCTCAGCACTCGACATTATGGCCCTTGGTGGTAATATTAATAATAATGCTATGATCAGACACCGCACGATCCTTAAAGAACTGACCCAATGTTATTTTAACACTCTCAAATCCCTTTCTCCTTGCTCCCCGTTAGCTGTGCGGCTGCTGCGCTGCCTGCAAATACATTGCACTTTCGTGGGATCCACACACTCAGCTGATGAGAAATCCAGGCACCTCGCTCGCCGAGGATGGAAAGTCATAACATTTGTTTTGGAAATTTATTTTAGCCAATATTTCTCAATAAAATAAATTGTATAAATGAAATCAGACTGACACCGCAATATTTCCTAACTAGCTGGCGTCTCCCTGCAGCACTCAGGGACTGTCAGAAATTTTTCCCTGAGGTTTTCCCCGTTTATTTTATTTATTTTTGTAAAGCAGGGCAACGTGCGAAGGTTTTGGCATGGTATATTTTTCAAATCAGTGCAAACCTCATTACATAATAAGCAGGTTTTGCATGTTTCACCGTGTCACATGCCTCCTGTTTGAGGCATGATTGTTATATATTCCAATGCCATTTCGACTAATATGACAGGTAAAAAAAATTAAAAGCCAATCCTGAAAATAACTAATTTGTTGCCCTCGACACCTTTAGAGGTCTGTGGAATTTTAAATTCCCTTGTAAGACTCAAGCCCAGGTTCGGATGGGTAAAATTGCCTTTTATTTTTAAGCCTGACACTGAGTTCTGGTCACTGCAGTGAAGACCAGGAAAGATTTTTCGCATGGGTGCCGCTCTCTATTTTAGGCATTGCAAAAAATTAGCTTAAGAAAGAAAGAAAACTGAGCATGGCGAAGACGCAGAAAAAATTCTGTGCAGTTCAATATCACCAAAAGGGGCTTCACCACATTCACCTTCCCCTGCCTTGATTTCTTCCATGCCTTCATCTTTCACTGCCAAAGCTGGCTCTGCGAGTCTCAAGTCTGTTGGATCCGTGTAGTCATCCACAGGATACAGCTCCAAAATAGTCTCCTTTTCATCATCAGGAAGCTCATGACCAGCAGGTTCATGCTCTGTCTCAGCAACCATGGCTTCTCTGTCTTGATCTTCAGCTAACTCTTCCTCCTCTTCCTCCTCCTCATCTTCATCATCCTCATCCTCATCATCCGAGTCTGAACTTGACTCAAATTCAGAGGAGTCCTCACTTTCATCAGATGATTCAACTTCAGCCTTGGAAGACGAGGGACTTGCTACATCTACAGTAAGAACAAATTACCATTAGTTCCGCTTTCTGACTCCATTAAACAATCAGGGTCTACTACAGGAGCAAATATCACTTCCACAATGTAACAGCAGGAAACGGCATCAACAGCAGTGTGTGGGTTTGAAGGAGTTGCCTCCCAATTTATTTATTTTTGCAGAGACTTATAAACCATGTATTTGGATGCTTACAACAATCACCATACAACAGGCAGTTCCATGGGCACCTTGCCCATGTGGGTCTCTTGGAGGACTGCACCTTTACTGGAATTGAACTAAGATCTTCTGCTGCCTTCACACACAGCTTTGAAATGTGGAAAATACCACCTTCCAGAAAGCAGGAATTGATTGATAGGACAGAAAGTTATTAGCAGCTAAATTACCCCTGTTTGAAATCTGGTCCCTTCTCCTCCCAGCCACACGTTTCATAAAACAAGCACAAATTTAGCTGGCTTTAAGACTTTTGCCCCTCTGTCAAGTTGGGCCGAGATCACTCAGGAGCTGGAGAGCTATTGCAAAGGGACACACAGACTGAGGGATCATGGAAGCCTCGCAGGTAACAATAAAAAATAACTGTATGCATTATCTTGTATAAAACCACCCTTCAGTGAAAGAAGGTGCACAAATAAAAAAATCAGCTCACAAGTGCAAAAGGGAGACCACACCTGACCCAAAGCCTATGCTTGCTGCTTCTGCTGGAACTGCTTACCCTCCTCAGAGTCCTGCTCCTCCTCCTTGTCACTTGTGTCTATGCCTGTCTCCTCCTCCTCCTCCTCCTCCTCATCTTCATCATCCTCTTCATCATCATCTTCATCCTCATCATCATCTTCATCCTCGTCCTCATCCTCCTCTTCCTCCTTTGAAAGAAAGCATTGCCAAAAATGAAATGCATCTGACTCTGAGACCTGGCTGTCACTGTAGTAACCACCAGCGACTCTCAGAGATGCTGATCAGAGAACCTGAAGAGGGAATAACCTTACAGAGGTTCTCTTACGACAGACCCTAATAGTAGCACTCATCTTCTAGAGAAGGTAACTTTGGCATCTGGAATTACTAGGCCCCCTTTTAATGACAGCATTCAAAACTGCAATCACAAATCAACACACCTTGCCAGGTGCTGCTTTCACCAAGCCTCCTTCTTCTTCCTGCTCCTCTTCCTTCTCTGAGGAGGACTCTTCCTCTTTCCCTGATGTCTCATCTCCCTCTTCTCCCTCACTGTCAAGCTCCAGCGGCCTTGCTGGTCGCCGCCTCAGCCCCACTGCTTCTGCATCCTTCTTTGACAGGTCAGATGTTGTATCGGAAGCATCCCTGTCCCTCTCCGACTCTGGTGAGCAAAAACAGTAAGGAAATTGCCATCAAACACCTTGCAAGGGAGGCAAAGAGTTGACTACATAATGGAAACCTTTTCTTTGGGAAGATCAAAGTTAAGGGCAATGTGCCCATGTGGTGTGTGAGTTCCCAGGCTTACAGGGACTTACTAATTTCACAGTGCAAGTGAGGGCGAGACTGGATGCAGTGTGTTGAAATGCCAACGATGGCAAAATGTGGGTGGCCAAAGCTGACAAGCTATAGGCAGAGTAACTAGGAGACATGGCACAACAGAGGTCAGAAGAGGTAAGCCAAATTTAATGCTTTTTTGTTTTATATAAGTGCTTTACAAAACCCTCCTTCTGTACTTTGGCTTCAAAAACAGTTGTTAGCCTGAATGAGCTTTATGGCACAACTAGCTTGAATCCACTTTCTTATGCAAAACAAAGGGTATTCAAAGCTCTGTCTTATCTCTACTCTTCCCTGTTTCCAGGAAAAACTGTTAAAATATTTTCAAATAGTTTTTTCTGGCAAATAACTTTGTTTTGTTTTTAAAATCAAATGCAGGGCAAACTCTTTCGTGCTTTCTCCCACAATGTACCCACTGAGCTGCAAGTATGCCCCTGGAACAGTCCATGAACTCATCTGAGCTCCCTCTACTGGGTGACCAGCTCTGCATCAGCAGAACTAAAATAGGTTATAAGTTATTCATAAAATGTGGGTCTTAAATTTCCCACCAGTGAATTTAAGATAACTGAATCCAGAGGAGACATCTCCCAGCTGATCTGAGTTTTGTGAGAAGCAGCATTTTGGCTGAGATCCTTGACTCTGTTTCTAACTGTAAGTGAGCACGCTGCTGTGAAAGTTTAAAAGAATTCAGCTTGCATGTGGTTTGCATCTGCTTGTGTTCCAAACAAATGTGCTTTGCAAACCTTCATCTTCATCATCTACCGAAGTAGAAGGCCGGATTCTCTTCTGATCTCCCGCTGAGGCAGCTTCAGGTGGCTCCTTTCTCTTCACCTAAACAGAAAATGTAATTAGCATTTCTAAAAGTTTAGAAACAGCAGAAATCAACTTAAGCAAATTGCTACTGCTTTACTTCCCCGTGGTGACTTACACCCAGAAACCAAGGGCCACTTCTCCAGCTCTTGATCCCTTTATTTGCTTGCAAACAGAATTTCACTGTGAATGAAATTCTACCCCTTCAATTTGCATCAAAACACTGTGGGTACCATCACTTTGAAGATGACAGTGAAAACTTGACAAATCCATGTGTCCAAGACGTAGCAGAACAGAAAAAGAGCCTGAGCCTGTGACAACTTAAAGAACCTCAAAGCAAGTTTTACTCTAAATGAAAACTGCAGAATCTCTCATCCCAAACCTCTACTTGCACCTTCTCTGCGTTCAAAACCCTAATTTCAGGGAAGCCCTCTACCCTTCCACCCTCCCCCACACCACACTTTTTTTAAGATACTTTTCATTTTTTATGCAAATGCTCTCTAAAATAGGTGACCCTATACTTGCAAGTCTGATTCTGTAAACTCACATGAGGCAGAGAATACTTTTAACCAAAATTCAGGTGAGACTCAGCTGCCAAACTGCAAGACATTCTAAGCAAAGAAATAACTGTGTAAAGCACTATGAGCATAAGTATATTTCTACAATCATGCTGAAACACTGTCCTAAACAAAGGCAAATGTTGCATTTACCTTGCAGAGCAAGGATATCCTTTACAGAGAATTCACACAAGTGGTAAATGAAAAGCTAAGAGTGGGAAAGAGGATCCTTGCTCTTACAGTGTACTAGTGGGTTACAGGTGATGCTGTCAGCAGCAACCCCGTAAGTGAACACAGAGTGGGACTAACAGCCTGTAGGGCTTTGGAGCACTAACCTAGAGAGGTCTGTTCTCCTAATACTCCTTTAGGGAATATTAGCATAATGAAGACTGATCTTTGTTTTTACCTTGAAGGATGGCAACCGGATGGCCCCTCGTAACCCAATGCCCAAGCCAATGCCCTCATATCCCAGGCCTTCTCCTTTGTTCCAGTTCTCCAAAAGACAAGATGTGATTCGATCCTTTGGCTTTGGTTTTTCCTCCAGTTCTCCTCCAGACTTCACTGGAGTGAGAGATGCCTGCAACAGAGAAAGCACACTTAAGAGGGAACATTTCCTGGGAAGCACACAAACTTTGTAAACAATTTAGAAAGTTAAAGTTTGTGAAATATCACTGCCTTGCCCAGGCATCAGTTTCTCTGAAAGCAAGGGCATCTGAAGATTCAACACATGGCCACACACACTTGAGAGGGAGAAGGTGCAAGAGTTCTTCTTCATAACGAGACCTTTCCATCTCTGAGAAGCCTTCTCTCCTTTGCATTTTAAGAAGTTATTTTCTCTGCACAAGGCACTAAAACTGATTAAGACAAAACTGCTGGGACTCACAGAACAGTGGCTTAGCATAGGACACTAAGTGATCTTGCATTTGGAGCCATCATGCTGGCAGGTAGCAGAGCAGACACTCCCGCTTTCTCCACTGAGTATTTTAAAACATGATCTCGATTTCCTTCACATGCAGCTTAACATAGGCCAAAGTACTTCACAAGAAAGGACAAGGGAAATGAATAGGCCCATTAGCCCCCATGGCTCATTTCAGGTCTCAAGCGCCTGTTGTTGGGACCACAGTGACCACATTCCGAACAGCCAGAATCCAACGCAGATGCTAGAGGCAAATGCCATAAAAAGGAGAAATGAAAGGGGAAGAAAAGGTGCAAACATGAACCCAGGACTCAACAGCTCAAGGGAACACATTCCTCCACCCAAGCAGGAGCTACCAAGTGCCAAGAAGCAGCTACTGTACAAAGGTTCTGAACTCTGAAGGGAAGCAAGGAGCTGGGATACACCACCACCCCTGGAACTCCCAAACAGTGCAGGAGCCCATCTGGTCTGGTCACAGCTATGTGAGAAATAGAGCTACACATATACCTCTTGCAAGTATTTCAAGCATGATTTAGGCAAGTGAGCCTATCACTGTGTTAGCTACCTTCATTTGCTAACCCACATAACTGAAAGCAACTTCAGACCTTCTAGTTGGGAAGAATTTTCTTCTTTTTAGTGCAAGGCACAATGCAGCAAGTCAAAAGTCACACACATCCCTGTGTTCACTTAGCAACCACAGCCTAAGTGCACAAAAACTGTCAGAAGGCTCCAGTCCTGTGAAACAGGAAAATCAAAATATTTAAGCAAAACACCTAAGGGTCTACAAAACTCAGTAACTAGACACACAGCCTCATCTCTGCTCAGCAACAACAAACCCCTTTTCACCAGAGCTGAGGTGCGAAGGAAGAGCAGGAATTCAAACCTCTGCAGCTCTGGAGAGGCAGACAAGCTGGGGAGAGCATCACGCGTGGTGGCATGCCATGCTTTTCTTGAGCGAAGGGCACCGGAGGTAACGTTCACTCACATCAGCCAGTGGTGTAACACTGTCTAAAAGCTGGTTTCTCTTACAGATATTAACAGAGCTAATTTGCCAAAGCTAGCTGTAATCACTGAAGAGGAAGCATAAGCTCAGCTCTCCTGCTAATAAGGGACAAGACTAATGGGAATATCAAGCAGAGAATCCAGGCAGCAGCACTCCGTGGCCAGGGATGGCTGGTTATTCCTGGCACTCTGCTTAATGCATCTTACTCAGGATTTCAAACCTAAACCCATCACTAGGTTCGAGAACAGGGAAAAGCTTTCCCCTAGCTCACACAGACAAGGTCCATGGTACTTGCTGCCTTCCCTAGCAACATGCTCCTTAGCAGCTTTCTCCTCATATGTTTTCCATCCTGCCTGACCTAAGACACCAGCTTTACTCTTGAGCTTTCCTACCCTTTACCTATGGCACGATACTTCTTGGCAGTCAATCAGCTGCCCAAGTCAATCCCTTTGATGGAATATAGCAGCCAAAAAAGTGAGAAAAAGAGAGAAACGAGGCACAGGAGGTAACAAGCATGTTGCCTTCTTGTGCATCGTTGAAGGTTCAGGGGCTGTCAGCAGCATTGTGTAGATAATATTTGCTGTTCTACTAAACTTGAACATTGTATGTCAGTCAGGGAAAAAAAGAAACCCACAAGGCTTCCTGCTCTCGTGCTTCGGGAAAGTCAGGGAGATAGTGGACCCGCAAAGCCTCTGACCAGAGGGACATACCTACTGTAGGATCTGGCATATGGTGGAGCTCATGTGCTTCCAAAACGAGCTTTGATCTCTCCTGTGAAATAACAGGAGGGCTGCTGCAGCTATTAAAAGATATCACTCCCTACAAATCTGCCTCATTTATTTCTAAAGAAAAAAAGATGTAAACAAGCACATATGTTGTCTTATTTATACTTCCAGACTTCTGAAAACAATATAATTTCTTTCACCACTGTCAATCAGTAAGGAAAAGTATAAGGACCTCCAATTAAAACCATTAGGAGGGAGGAAATGGGAATGCAGGGCCTGTTTTGGAGTGTCATTTCAGCTCAAACAGTGCCTGGAGGTCTTGGTGCATTCTAGAAAAATCAGTGTGATGGCGAAGTACATGGGGAACTGACCTCCAGCTGCCAAGGAGCTAGACAGCTCATACTCAGGCATGCATAAAGACATAGGCAATAGAAAGTTGCAGTTTAAGCTGAATACTCATATTTTGTTTTCCTTTGGCAAAAGCAGGCAGCTTATGACTGAGAAGGAATCCTGTCCTGCACCAGTTTCAGGGGTGCCCAGTCCTAGCAGAAAGGAGGCTCTGAAATGTGAGATTTCTGCATGCAACAGTAACACATGCCCTACCAGATGCTTCTCCAGGCAGTGCCCTAAAACAGCAATGGTTCTGGCATTTCTGTTCCTGGACACAAAGCACAAGTGTTTTTCCATGCAGCAATTTCATATTTTTCAATTAGACTGCTCACACCCAACGTAACCTGTGGCAAGGACCGTGGCAAGCTGCTGCAGTACAGTCAGCTTCCCTTCCCAATGTGGGTTACAAATTCCAGGTGAGGGAGGAACATGCTAAATCCAGCCATAGCTTGGGATATAAAAGAGCCCAAACAGCCGCTGAAGATCTGCCTCAACTTGTTTTTGCTTCTTCACTGCAGATGTCTGGTTTAAAACAATTCCTTGGGTACTTCAGTTGCTGCTTTTTCAACTGTTTGCTAGATCTGTTTCCCTCACTGCCCTAGAAACTGAGGGGCCTCCTCCAAAATTGTCAGCGCATGCCTGCTGGTAGGAGGCAGAAGCTCTGAGCATTCGTCAGGAGGAGAGGGACCAGGTTTCTTGCTGCACGTCACACCAGCCAGCTCTAAGCCAGAGCAAATTACACTGTCATAAAACAGCTGTTAAGCAGCAGTATTACCAACCTCTCTGGAAAGCCAAGGAGCTCTCCCAGGCGCTAGAGCTAACGCACAACTGGCTTACAAAAGCAGGTGGTGAAGATACTGTTCTGAAAACTGGCATCTGAAACAGAAGATGTATCTGCAGGTTGTGGTTTAGTTTGTTGGTTAGGTTTTTTTTACAATAATTCACCGTAACAGCAATTTTGAGGCGTGCATGAACCTTTCTATAATGTTAGCTAGTTTTTGGTAGTGACAAATTCACCACATATTAGATCACAGAGCTGCTTGCTGGCTGAGGTACGCTTTAAATTGGCTGAGAAAGGATCAGACAATTCACGCAAAGCTGTTTTCTTAACTAATCCCTGGAACTCCTCATGTATTTGGCCAATGTTCAGCTTTTGAGTTAATTGCTGCTGCACCACTGGGGAGGTGGGAGGAGTACAGAGAACTGGAAATACCCACAGATCTCATCACACAAAGTGGGGAACACAAAATAGCAGCTTAGAGCTGCTGTTCAACTTCCTCTTAGATGCAAGAAGCCTTTTCACATTTGTCTTCTGATCTCAAGGTCACTTCCTCCTACAAATCCCTTCCTGGATGCAGCCAGCAGTGCGCCAGATGAAGAAAAAAAATTTAAAAAAAAAAAAATCAGCTAAACTTTTCAAATTTCAGGCCCTGGAAATACTGCACTGAGGGGCAAAAGGGAAAGAAGATGAGGAGAAGTGAATAACCCTGGGCTTTTGGGTGGGCAGCCTCCCACCACTCTTGAAGGCCTATCTGAAAGGAGCAAAGTGAAGAGGACTCTCCCGTGTGTACATGCTCTGACTGTAAGAGCAGCTAGCCTCATCCTATGACTACTGCTTGGTGGACTTCAGCTTTAACAGGAGCATGCAAGGCCCCCCCCAGCAGAGAAAGTCTGCAAACACACACCATAGGGCTGCAGTGACACTCGGGAGGTCACCTAGACCATGACCATGCCCTGGGGCAGCAGCAGCTGCAGCAATGCCCTTTCTCAGATGCCTGTGTAAAGACATTACAGCCCTCCAAAACACAGTCAGAAAAAGCAGCTCATCTGCAGATCCCTCCTGGATCATGCCCCAGCATGGCCAGTGCATCCCGCCAAGACGAACCGAGCAGCCACACAGGCTGCCTTGGGCAATGCGCCACCAAAGATGAACACGCTCTCTGAGACCATCACAAGGTGTGAGCTGTGCTTAGTCTCTCGCTGAGCAAGGGCTGCCCTGAGGTGGCCCTCAAGCTGGAGGGGTTGAGGAAGAGGTCCACTCCAAAGCAGAGGGACGGCACTGAGAACTAAACACTTCTTACACAGGCCTACCTTCAAATCAGTGGGACTGTGTGAGAGCAGCAGTTCACTCCAAGGTGAGCAGTTATGGCTCCACACATGT
>JANZLP010000075.1:18183582-18196160 GCA_026930925.1 Chelictinia riocourii
CAGGTGAGGACCAGCCACGGCTTTTGGGAATGGCGCCTTCCAGGGAGGAGCTAGAGCCGGACGTTCGGAATTTGGACATGGCTGTTGCTACTTAGGGAAATCATAACCTTTGCACCAAAGAAACGATGCAGATATAAAATCAGATTAAAACCAGTGGGTGATACACACTCAAAAAAAAGATTTCTGGAAAGTTTTTAACAATTATTTTTCACCATAGTGAACGATCTAACTAAACTGAAAAGGTATGAAGCAAGCGGATCATTTCATCTGGAGAGGGCTTTTTCCCTTTTTTAATTTGCAATTTGAGCCTTTTCATGTTTCTTTGGTAAGATTCTTTCTTCACTCATAGGTTTCACCAGCAGCAAGCATTTTCTGTACTTTGATATTTAGTAATGGCACTGTTTTGGGGGGAGAACCTTCCTTTAATCTCCTGCCTGTTTCCTGCTCCTCTTTAGGATCTGTGAGTGCACAGAGGCAGAGGCTGAAATTATTCTTCAGCTAAAGAGCGAGCTGAGGGAGAAAGAGCTAAAATTAACGGACATTCGTCTTGAAGCCCTCAGCTCTGCACACCATCTGGATCAGATTCGGGAAGCCATGAACCGCATGCAGGTCAGTGCAATAGCTTAAGTGATGACAGGGGTGCACACCAAAGGTATGCCTGCTCGATTTCCTTTCCCAGTACTTTCTTTCAGATACCAAAAAACTGTCAATACAAAGTAAAGTGCTAGATTGGCAGTACTTCCAAGGGATGGGTATGATAAGTGTTCACATTATAATAATGATATTCTTAGCATTTATATTAATAGCTAAAATGTGTTTAGGAGATATGGAAGGAGTCATAATCCCTGCCCAAAGGATATTTATTATCTAAACCCTATGACTGGGAAAAGCAACATGACAGACAAGAAGATCAAGAAGTGATTTCTACAGAGCTCTACATTCTTGGGCCTTGCACCGGGGCGGGTGGGTATATGTGCATACTGTCATCATTTCTGATTCGTACCCCAGTTGCGGCTTGCTGAAACAAAGAATGTAAATTTGAACTAAATTATTATATCTGGCATCACTGAAATTTAACTGCATTATTTTGTGACGCTGCTCCAAATCCTTCCTGAACACATTTTTCATCAGAGGACTTTCCCTCTCGTAAGACTGACGGGATGCAGAAAGAATGGCAGTGTTCTTCAGTGGAGCACGGAGCTTTACAGGACTCAGCTCTGTTGCCCACATACAAGTGTCTACTATCATGTTGGGTGCCCAAAAGTATCTACAACATCCACACAGTATGAAATAGGTCCTTCAGTAGCTGTAGGCCCTTCTGGAATGACACATGAGATACCTAGGAGATCCTGAAGGCGCTATAAACCGGTATTTGGGAAACAGAATCAAGGCCATGGTGTGGGGATTCAGGTTGAGACTGGGACAGCAACATTTAGATGTCTAAGTACAAGCTAGGTGATAAACTCCTGTTGTAGTCAATTGAGTTTTAGTCGTGCAGTAGTGGGACCTAGAGAGCGATCCTAAAATCGTCCTAAGACGGGTATAGAAGGTGAAATTGAGTTGTTTGAGCACAGGCACCTATTACCGTTTGAACCAGCCTCAGGGATTTGTGTCTGCACAGGACTTGCAGCTTTAGCATTCTACCTATGGAAGACCGTGTTTACAGTGACACTGGAAAACCCCACTTCCATACTCACAACCCTGGGAACACTTTGTATAGGTAAGCTACAGAGATTGTCAGCATGAGAAAATCAGCCGGAACTGGGTTGTTGCTAATAAATTCTGCTGGATATCAGAGACCCTGAGCTGTTGCTGCACTGTATTCTTCACAGTGTCCCTTGAACCTACAA
This sequence comes from Chelictinia riocourii, assembly GCA_026930925.1. Classification (NCBI taxonomy): domain Eukaryota; kingdom Metazoa; phylum Chordata; class Aves; order Accipitriformes; family Accipitridae; genus Chelictinia; species Chelictinia riocourii. Next base: position 18,185,433 of record JANZLP010000075.1, read on the forward strand.
TTTCTACCTTTTTCTCCATTTCCCAGAATATTTCAACCATCTGTTGGGGTAGGATAATGTGCACAAAACAATGGGAATGGAAGATTAAAAAAAATGGAAGTTGACATGATTCTGGTCAAATTCTGTACTATGGCTGAAGTGTCAAAGGATTAGCACTAGAGAGATGCAAGCACATATCTGTATGCTTACAAAACCCACACTGTATAATTTAGCTATATGGTTCATGGAGTATAGCATGTTGTCTAGTAACATTCATTTTAATTGCACAATGTTTATTGTGGATTTGATTAAATCTTGTCTCCCTCTGGAAAGAATGCAGGTACGTGTACTTATGCTTTCCTATACGTGCTAAAAGGGAAGCACACAGTATAACGCTGAGTATGTGACAGTATCAAGAGTACATGTGACATGGGAAATCACCTGCTGCATAAATTCTACACTGTCCTAAAAATGGGCTGGCAGGAATAATAACCATGATTTTAAGGCTGTGGATGTTTTCAATTGTACTTCAGAGATTGCTTCTTACTTCTGCGTTTTGGAAAGAGACTTTTCATGATTGCTTTGATGTTCAATGATTTAACTTAAAATGTTATCTCTTTACTGACAATAAAGCAAAGATAGCTGGACAATAACTACTGATAGTAGCATACTTTTTAAAGAATTCAAGCTATTTTGAGAGGAAATGATAGACAATTCTTGCCTTTTTGGAAAGTCAGGCTGCCCTGATATTAGGTTCCCTAGACTACAGAGGCCCATTGTTTTTTCAGAACTAAATGGTTATAGGTTGGAAGTCTGAATACAAACTGATCTATTAAAAAAAAAGCCTCCTTCACCTCATTTCTCAGTTTCCTCTAGTCTTTGTCAGTTTTATCAGTGATCCAGTATACACGCACCCTGCTGCCTTGGACATGCCTCCAAAGAAACTGTCTTTTCAAGACAGCTTATTTAATACCTTAGAGAACTCTATTCTCCATCTTATTGCTAAGATTTGTGCTTCAGCTTATATCCTTCAATTCTTCAGCAGCTACCCTTACATACTATTAGCTATATAAAAGGTACTGTTTAATAATTTTTAAAAACATTGTACTAATCTTCATGTATATTACATTGGTTCTTATTTTAGAATAAGAGTTTAGTATTTACTTCTGTTGAATGTCCTGTATCAACTCATTTGCCACTAATTTAATTTAAATTAAAACTTCAGAACATTTACTAGCATCATGAAATTTTGAATCACAGATTACTTTCTTCTAGACTAACAAGACCAAAAGGCACTTCAGTCACTGACCTTAAATTGATTAGTTACATGAAGCATATAATCTCTATCTTTAAAATGTTTTCTTCATACTACATTGCATTTCACTTAGAATATAATATTTCAACAAGACTTTCACTGTTTCTCTCTCTGCAGAAGAGCTGGTAACCAGCGGAGAAGATACAAAAGCCAAAATCACTATGTGGAGCTGTGAAACCTTAAACAACAGTACCGAGAACAGTGAGGACCAGCACCTCTGCCATGACTTCCACCTTGTGCTTTCCATCTTTTCCCTACTCTACCTCATTATATGTTTCCCAATTGGCCTTTGTTACAATGGCTTGCTGGTCCTAGTTAATCTCTATAACAAAGCTACTATGACTATGCCAGATGTTTACTTTGTCAACATTGCAATTGCTGGTCTCATTATCAACGCTCTGGCACCAATGTACCTTCTAGGTCTTGCCAATACAAAATGGGCCATCTGGAATTCCAACAATGAAGTTTATATTACATTACTTATTTTATTCAACGTCTCATCTTTAGTTACCATGTACTCTACTACATTACTCAGTCTGGACTACTACATTGAACGTGCTCTACCTAGAACTTACATGTCAAGTGTGTACAACACCAAACATGTTTGTGGATTCATATGGGGTGGTGCCATGCTTACAAGTTTTTCATCTCTCCTGTTCTACGTCTGCAATCATGTATCCACTAAAATAATTGAATGTTCCAAGATGCAGAACAAAGAAGCAGCAGATGCCATTATGGTCTTTATCGGGTATGTTGTACCAGCTATCGCTGTACTATATGCACTTACATTAATCTTGCGAATACGCAAAGAGGCTACACCACTGGATCAAGACACTGGACGATTAGATCCATCGGTGCACAGGCTTTTGATTGCCACAGTCTGTACACAGTTCACGTTATGGACACCCTATTATGTTACTCTTTTGGTAAGCACATTTACAAATGCACAAGGAAGAATTGCAGATGAAAACTACAGTCGAATATTACATTTTACCAAGATTTTATCAAAATTCTTGGCTTTCTCAAGCAGCTTTGTAATGCCTCTGCTCTACAGATACATTAACAAAAACTTTCCCAACAAATTACGACGCTTGCTTAAAAAGATACACTGTGGGAATCAAGGGTGTTCTCATGAACGCACAGTAGTACAGCAAGTTATGACGTAGGTATGAAAAAACGCTCTGGTGCTCTGTTAGTGCAGTACTTAGCATACTTAGTACTGGGACTGTGATACTGCTGTGGAGTCATTAATGGGGAGTCCCAGCCAAGAGGCTAGAAGGAGCTTTCCATTACAGTTAAATGAAACAGTCTTAATTTTCAAATAGTTAATTGTTCGCTGAAACCTTGTGAGACTCTGGCCTACATGCTGTAATACCTGTGACATCTAATACTTTCTGTGCACTGAATTAGTTACAAAGCATAAACTCTGTCTTCATTGCTCTAATATTCCTGTCTGAAGAAATCACTAAACAGTTTATTGAAGTCTTGACTGAAGACACAGCACCTTGTATCTTGTACAGAAAAAGGTAATTGCCTTATTTTCTGTACAAAGAAGTAATAGTGCTATCCTTGATGAAGTAAATAGCTTTTTTCAATGAAGATGATAATAGATGATCTTTGTTAAAGATCATATTATTCAATTATACATGTCCAAATAGTAAATGTTAATTATAAATTATTTAATTTTTTTTCCATCACTGAATCCCCTCTAAAAGAAGCTTAATTTACCATTTCCAGAAAATATTTTCTTGGTCAAGCTAAACTAAGTTTTAACATTTAAATTCATTTTTTTCTAGAGATGACAATTATCAAAAACATGTTTTATTTTTCCAGTACTTTGCATCCTAAAACATTTCAAGAATTCAGAAATATTTATTAACTAATTCTAAGGGAACAGAGAGATATTTGTTCCACATATTAAAATGAAGGACACTGGTTTACAAAGTTAAGTCAAAATCTAACTAGTAAAGATTGTCTGGCTAAGTATTATGGTCCACATATGTTCATGTAACAAGAGTAATCTTAAAAGTATCTTAAAAATAAATATGTTTGTGATTAACATTTTGTATTTTCAAGAAATATATTTGCAAAAAATAAATTAAAAACTTTTTAATCTAGGGCATCACTGGAGATTTGGAAGCCATACAAGATCCTTCAATACATACAAGGTTTTAATATGGGCATATTACATAGGAATCCCAGTCAGCATCAGCTTCTTGCTGACCTCTTAGAAACAGAGTGCCTCCCAATGTGATTCTTGAATACACAGTAAAAGTACAGTTTCTGTATTTCACAGTGGGGATGAAGAAATCCAATCCAGATTGCCAAATTTTACTGAGTGTATGAAATACATAAGAAACAGAAATGTGCTGTGGGAAGCAAATTAACAGTTACCCACAACAGCAAACTATGAAACGTTGACCCAAGAACTACCTGTTCTATGCTGCTGTCGCATTATTAATGACAGAGGGGCGGAGAAATTAAACTCATTCTCCTACTGGTTTTGGGGCAGCAAGACATGTTTGTCGCTCGCTCTGCAATACAGCAGAATCACTTCGTTGCTTAATCTGTCACAACTGAAGTTCCACATGACTTTATTCAAAAAATTTGGCTTTTCAAGCCTTTGGTATAGAAAAAACACGGAGCAAAACCAGAATTAAACCTTTTCCTTTGTTATAAGCACAATCTCAGCTGATAATTGGTCCTAATTTGTCAGCATAGAGACATGCTTAAGTTCTAAGTGGGAAGCAGGTGAAGAACAGCCTTTTCATATCTTTTCACTTCTTTTCAGTATTATTCAAGTAATTTCTTCTCATAGCCATCTTTGCTTTTCTTCTTCATATACAAGCATCCTGGTGGAAGACTCTCCATTAATCTTTTTTAATAGCTTTTCATATTTTACTGATTTTTTTTAACCCTTAAACCCTATACAGTAAATCATCTATTTCTATGGCGCTTTCTCCACACAAAAACTGTCCAGTGCAACTACATCAATTTACTTTATAGTTCTAGCCTGTTGATGAAAACCACGTTAAGGAATAAAGCCTTTCTTTATCATTGTGTCCGATTCATACACTATTCATAGTTGCTCTATGCTGACAGGTACTGGCTGTTTTGGTTGGTTTTTCTTCCCCGTAAGAGGTGTTCTATGAATTTCTATGCTTCTTGGGCATTCAGGCTCACTTCCACACAGAAGTGCTTAAGAAGCAAATCCTTCCTTACAACTGTCAAGCATATAAGCTCCTCTTCTTCCCATCTGAGGAAAATTAGGTTTCCTAATACAACACATTAAGTGTCTCATGTAAAATCTGTTAAAGAAATTCTGTCCCATTATGCAGGAAAAATTCCAGCAGGGAGGAACTGGCTTATCTGGTGTGAATAGAGGCTTCCAGAACTGGGATACTGCCAGAACAGTGTTGCTGAACAGGCAGCATTAAGCGGTTTCTGTTGTGTTACCAGCAGGATGGTAATTCCTTTGCTGCTGTTGGGGAAGAGGAGTGTGAGATCTCCCTCCTAATAATGCCACAGATCTTCCCCACTTCAAAGCAAAAATGCTGCTCTTCTTCAGAAGGGACTGTGGAAGTCCATTAGGGCAGAAGAAATTCAGTTTGAAGAACAGAGTTTGTCAAACATCCGCAACTCCTTGGCAGCAGGAGAAGATTCTTGTGCAAGACAGATGATATCTACTGAAATACGTTCTTACTTTTTCATGCCAAGAAATCTTACCCCCTTCTCATTCTGATGACAGGAAAAAAACTCCCTCTACTGAATGCATTTCAGGAGAGTCATTCCTTGCTGTGCTTTTGAAATTAACAGCTAAGCTGAATTTTTACATACTTAAATCAGTTTCTTTCCTTCATACCTGCTTTTGTCACCACAGCCTTCAAGTGTAATGAATTGGGCAGCCTTGTGCTGGATGAGCATCACGTTGTTTTGTCTAACTGGAGCCCCATGGCTTTTCTTTATCTTCTTTTTTTTTAAGCAAGTGAACAAAAGTCTGCCTCTTTCAGCCTGTTGTGTGCTGACACTTGACACTACAGTCAGTGCAACTGTGGCTTGGTTATGATTCTGCTGCTCAGACATCCATTGTTTTCAGCTAGCTGAGATGATAAACTGCCATAGTTTTACATTTCTTCTTGGACAGTATTTTCACGTGATACATACAATAACAAACCTTCATTATCTTGCCAAGTTCTTGGAATATACTCTGCTTTCTATTGAACTCAAGAGTCTCTGACAGTTGTTAGTGGAAATGTTAAGGTTTTCTGTCTTACAAACTTTCAAATCTAAGAGCAGCAAAGTAAAGAGGGATTAATTTGTCCTTTGTTTGTATGGCTCTCAAGCTGCTACCTTGTTCCGGAGAATTTTGGCTTTGCTATGAGAATACAAAAGACCTCTTCATTTCTATGATTGAAAACTAACTTTCAGAATGTGGTCACAGTTCAGCTAATGGAGTGATCACTCTCAAAATAAAAAGGACATGAGAAAAGAGATGCTCATTTAACTTCAGCCAAAAGTTAATTTGCCAATGACTAGTCCATGTGTAAAAGTTAGCCGTTTTACTTGAAGAGTGGTACGCTACAGACTCTCCCATGATGGTCAGGTTGGGGCAAGCTGTGTTTTACTTCTCACCAGCCAGGCTGTGCCTATGCGAGCTCCTGAGTGCAGCCACAGTGCCAGACTGATGAAACTGGGCTTGTATGGTATTGCTTATTTTGGTCATTGGCACTGCTTTCAGACTAACCAGTATCCAGAACAGCCTTACTAGCATGATTGTATCTGAAGAAGCAGCACTGTGCTGGTGCTATAGTGTCTACTAGTAAAACATCTCTTATTTAAGCACAGACTGGGGAATTGGCCTGAATCTGGCAGGTTGCCTGAGCTCCAGGGAGAGAAAGCCAGCCCCAGGGACACTCATCCAAACCCTAGTTTAGATGCCAGTCTGCCAGCTCAGGCTCTTGGGGCCTGCAAGATGCCATCATACTCCAGGCTTTAGTTGCATGATTACTGAGGAATTCCAAGTGCCCTTAGTATTAAAACAATTACTGTATTTTAAGCTTTTTTTACACAGTGTGTGAAATTTCTGATTATTAAAGCTCTACACTGGGGACCTACAGAGCCTGGTGCCTATTGTTGTCTAATTAAGCTTTTTTCAAGAAGTCGGTGTACTTGGGAGCAACACCGTTGAACTTCATCGTCTGGGGTTATCTCCTAAATTCTATTACAAGGTAATTTCCAACCTGCAGTTCTTGTTTGTTTTATTGGAGCATTTTTCTCCCTTCCACCTGGCAGTGCTTATTTGGGCTTCAGTTTTCAGCAGCACAGCAGAATCCTTCTTCCAAATAATTTTTTGTTTTCATTTGTTGTCTCTTTCAGCTACCTGAACTCCAAATGAAAAGCTCTGTAGCTAGGTTAGTAAGTACGTAGAGAGTCATGGGAAGTGACCATGGACTATTCCCAACTGCACAATTGAGTATGCTTACATGTCTCTGTTGAGTTATATGGTCATGGGAGTGATTCACAGCAGTAAAAGCTGTGTCAGCCAGTGCAACCCACTCATGAAGTTTCTAGGACAGTGCATCAAAGCAAAAGGATTTGGTGGGGGTGGAAGGGAGGGGAAAACAATCTTTCTTCCTTAATACTGTACTTTCCAGAGTCGGATACTTTCCTAGTGAATACTTGGGAACCTGAATGTCTTACCTGATCACATAAAGTGAACTAGATTACAACAGCTCTGGCCTGCCCGTCAGTGTGGAAAGGTGGCCAGTGGAAATGACAGTGCTCTTGAATTGCCACGTGCAAAAAGATGAAAGGTTGCAGTGCACAGGCTTCTATGTCTAGACTTACCTGAATGTTCAGGCATCTGAGGAGTGCTCTAAACTACACAGCTGATGCCCTGTGACTGCAGAAATAATGGTGGCAGAGCAGATGTTTCTCAGGTCTTTTGTAGACTTGATGAGGAGAGAAGGTGTTGGTTGTGGTGACTGGTGGGGTCATCTGGGATTTAGTGAGCTGGAGTTTAAAGGGAGAGGTGATACTGGTATTGGACTGATACCAGTGGAAAAACACCAGTCTTTTGGACACACCAATGTTAAAGTCTGTAATATTTGAGGTGATTCATGACTGATTTTGCTGTCTGTTTTGCAAGAAACTTTACATCTTGGATCTTAATGACAGGTGCAAGAGTTTCAGTGTGAATTGGACGTTTGGAAGCAAAAGTAACTTGCAGAGATGTAACAAGTCAGCAAAGATCTTGTCACTCTATCTTTCATCAGAGTGGAGTATTTTCTCCTGTAAGCCTCTGCACTCTTCAGTTTGAGAAATATTTCTCTGGCTAATAAAGGCCTTTTCATTTGCAACAGAACATACTGAAGGAACATGCTGATGATGACCAAAATCTTGCCATTTCGGGTGTCCCTGTGGTCAGCTGGCCCAAGAAGACTACAAAGGTAGTGAGACACAATTACTTACTAATCATTGTTGTGCTAGGTCTTAGTGTTTACTTACCTATAATCTGACAAAGTGCTGTACATGGTACTTTGGCAGCCGCCAGCATTTTTAATGTGAAATGTTATTTTTAATGGTTTTATGATTAGGTGTTGAAGCAGAACACAAAAGTGCCTCAGCAGGGAGAAATAATTTCCATTTAAAAATAATTTGTTTGGGCCTTACTTACTAGTGTAAAACTTTGATATGTCTTGGTTGTTCACTAGTCATGGTTAAATCTAAAAATGTTGATGCAACATTTTGTGTAAAATTAAATGATGTGTAAATCCTACAAACTGGTCACTTAGTAAGCACTCTCACCTGGATGAGAGGATGTTTTTTCTCTTATACTGAGACCTCCTGAATCCCTGTACAAGTGTGCCACTGTAACTTTGGAGGGTTGTTTTCTGTCCCTGTATCTTAAGTTTTCCTCCTATATATGAGAGTAATTCTCTCCACTTTGCAGGAGAATTATGAGGCTTGCTTCATTAATGCTTATAAAGACTTCAAAATAATTAACTCAAGAATAATGTCAAAGGGTGGATGTTATTTATAACAGTGGTATGTTTACCACACTCCAGTTATTCAGTGTGCTGTAAAAGCAGCTTTGCTTATTTAGAAGATGTCTCATCGCTTCTATTTTTACTTTAATTTTTCACTGAATTAGTTTTATAATACATAATTTCTTCAGAAATGCTGAAAGGGTCAGTCAGCTTAAATCAGGCTTCTATCTGTAAGTCCGTTGTTATTATCATTGTAAATAACTTTCATATAATTGAGTGAATTATTTTCCCTGTTCTTGTTTTTTGTGCTGGTACACTTGTCATGGCTTTGCATATAATTGCTTGTAGCAACAAGAATCTGCTGTTTTCAAATGGGAAGTAGGAGACCATAAACATCAAACTGCTTGAAGAGAGTGGGGCAGAATGAGCATATCATGTTCCTTCTTGGTTTCTTTTTGGGTTTTAGCTGAGCATGTTTCAGATAAGTTATATCTTGTTAAATACATATTTCCCTTTTAGCTTGTAATAAATCCATGGGAATATACTTTGTGCTTAAAACATTTGTTTAAAAACAACAGTGGAAAACCTTGAGAGAAATAGGTGTCGGATTCTCCACTCCACTGCTTTGGTAGCTGCTGTTCGTTCATCAGTCAAGTATATGCTAGACATTGAATAAAGCAAAATCTCTGTGACCAGAGGAAAGCTGGTGTGTGAAATGTATAAAAAGAAACTAAGAGACAACTGACTGTTGTGCTATAATTTTTAAGCTTGTGGTAGAAGTGAGTATCTTAGTGTTTTGAGGCTTTTATAAGCTTTGGCATTTGTGAATGTTCCTGTTCACTTTATTTTGGAATCCTTGATAAATGGTTCATTTTTTATATTTTATTTCTGTGTGTTGGCAACATAACTGTAACTGTAAGATTTGTATTTTTTGTGACTTAAATCTTATCCCTTTTTGCAGAATCCATCTTGCTGGCTGTAAGGGTTTTTGGTTTTTTTTTAACTTTCAGGTGTTTATTTTCCTTTAGGCTTTCTGAAAGCAAAAACTTTTAGAAGGCATCATTCCTAGTGCTAAGGTACAATAACAAACAATTAAACACATCAGCTCGTAACAATTATAAGGAACACTTTCACAGAAAGTCAGGCTTTAGATTGAAGTTTGGAAATAAAAATTTGTAACAGAAGAAATCCTTTCACCCTTTTCTTCATATTTACTTTGCTTAATCGGGGATCAGTTTGTATTATGTCTTATGTTTTAGTTAAAAGGTACACATGCACCTATGGTTGAATGTTTCCCAAAAGGAATTTGTTGTGCTTCTAATTGGCAAATGTCCATATCGTCTTACATGTTACAGCTATTTCCCTTGTCTGGGAACAGAGGCCAAGTGAGCAGGCTAGGAAGACATGTCTTACTTAGAGTTAAGCCTTTGAGTCCCAAATTAAAATATGTTGTTGAAAAGACAGTATAGGGGAGATTTGTGTAAAGGCAGTGTTAGTAGTTAAGCTTGGTTATTTCTCCTTTGTTCCCTGTACGTCCTGATAATGAAATAGAAGATTTTACAGACAAGAAAACCCTTAGGGAGGGGGAAACTCCCTTTAAAATTGGATTGTAGCTGGTGGAGCAAGTCTCTATGGCCAGGAGATTCCACAAATGTTGAGTAGAAGGCAGGGGAGTAAAACCTACCAGTAATTTAGCTTTCTGTACTATTGCTCTTGTAGTATATAGGAGAAATGCCAAATACTTAACAGTGCCTTTCTTCAGATACTTGTGTTCAAAGGCAGTGGCAGATACAGTACAGCATGGTACCAGCTATTGTGGGGCTGGTAAGAAGACATTGTAGCTGGTATATCAGCTTCCAGGGAGAGGAGGATTGTCTGATTCCAAGTCCATAAAGAAAAAGAAGGGAACTGAAATCGAGAAAGAGAAGGCAATAAATGGAAAACATGGCTCTTGGTTTCTCCCAAGAGAAGGCTCCAGAAGAGATTTAGAAAGACAAGAGCAGCAGATGGATAAGGAAGAATAAAGCCAGCATTAAATGCCAAAACATTTCAGAGAAAATGGAAATGACTGTAAAGAAAGGAGGGGAAGAGACTAGCAATGGCGAGAGAGTAGGATGAGGAGAGAGGCAAGTACTGAAAAAGGATCGAGCGGGAAAAGCATAGAGCAGGGGGAGAGAACTCTTTCTAAAGTAATAGATCCCTGGAGCAGGGACAGGGAATGACTTTATATGAATAATCCAAGCTGTGGAAGGGCAGGCTTAATTACATTGACTTGCTTTTGAAAGAACAAGCCTTTAATAACCTGCATGATTTTCACAGCAGTAAATAATATTTCCCTTTAAAATTGAGTCACAGTTTCTTTTGTGTGTTGTTAGTGTGACATGCCAACAGTGTGCACGGTTCTGTACTGCAAAACAGTTGCTTGAAGACTATGAAATTCTGGGG
>JANZLP010000075.1:18296594-18311820 GCA_026930925.1 Chelictinia riocourii
CCCATCTTCACCCTGCAAATATTTCATGCCATTTACTTTTTGAGCAAGAACCTGCTTATAAGATCCACCTTTGATATAGCACAGAGGAATTTTTACTCAAACTTTAAGACTGAGACATTAACTGAATGTTAAGATTTCAACTTCCTGGCAAATACCAATTACTCCTTCGTTCACCCGAATTTCATATTAATTTTATCCCCACCATTCTTCCCCATTATATTTGCATAATTAAATATAAAAAAAGGCAAACCAAAAATATCTTAACAGGAAGAATGTCCTTTCCTAGCAAAGGCTGTTTGAAAGGCACCTCTCTGAACGTGACTAAGTTGCTGTTGATTAGGATATTCCTGGCAGCCAGATCTCTGTGTACGTAACCCATGTCAGACAGGTACTTCATTCCTGATGCGATGCCTCGCAGCATCCCGACCAGCTGAATGACTGTGAACTGCCCATCGTTCTTCTGCAAAAGGAAGGAGACATTTGATCAGTCGAGAGTCTCCGCACCCTCAGCATTATGTGTGCAGGAGTAAAAATGCAAAGGCAAGTCTCCTAGGAAGAAAACAGGGAAATTAATAATTCATACTCTCATGCTCCGACCACGAAGCTTTTCAAAGTTTCACTGTTTGGATTAGGATCTCTAGAGACAAACCTAAGGAAATGTAGTTCTCTTCACCGGAGATCAAGGAGCGAGCTCTTTCCCCTGGTGACTGATAAAGAGACTGCGACTGGGAGTGAACACGTGTAGTTGTGTGTACAAAGGCACCGGGGTGGGCTGTCTCCAAGTCAGCCAACTGAATAGCACCGGGTTGCACAGAGATCCTACCTGCAGAGGTCCACGTGTGAATATTTGGGGGTAGGGGGTCTTCCCCACGTCGCCACACTGCATTTCTAACCTCTTCCCCTGTCCTCCCTTCTACAGCTCTTACATTTCATGGAAAAACTCTGACAAGTCTGGGGTTTGCCATGAGACAGCGGATGTGCACTTGAAACACGTCAAATTTTGGAGGATAAGTTAATCATTTCCATGCAGCAGACTGCCTTCTGTTTGAATCCTACTGACTACAGATGAAATTGGATGTTTGGCTCCATTACGTTCACCCCTCAAATAAATGGCAGACACCAACACAAGGAATTTTAACTTCCATACCTGCAAGTGTGTGCTAATCAGTTGCATTCGGTTTACTCAGATTTTCACCACTGAGCAACTATACCATGTGCATATCTGAGTTCTGGGATACACAACAAAATCCTCATGCAATCAAGCAAGAGGGATTGATTCAAATGTGATCATGTAATTCCACCAGTAAAACTCAGTACACCTAACAGAAGGCTTTGGTGCTGAACTAACTTTGCCAAGAATGTTTTGCTCCTGCTGGACTACTATCAACTTCAGTGGAAAGAGTACTACAAGTAATTTTTTCTCTGCCTGAGATTCATAATGTATAATGACACCTTCTTCAAATAATTTGCTGTCTAAGCATTTTGGGGCAAGAATTTTTTTCCTCTTATGCTGTTTTTATCTTTCAGGCCATCACCTTCCTCTATTTAATAAAATAAGGTCAGTATCAATTTACCTACTTCACAAAATGCTACTCATGAGTAAGTTAAGGCCTGTGAAGTACCTGGGTCAAATTATCATGCAACATACATGCATTTCTTTTTTATCTTGCAAGACTTGCAAGAAAGATTACGATTTAGCCAAATATTTACATATGCCCCAAGTACACATTCCCCTCCTGAAGCCAAGGCTTTGTTGAAAGTGTATGTTGTAACATGAGGGAAGAATCTTTAAAAAAAGCACTGAAAAGCCCAATCTAAGAATGCACAAACTAATAACATAAAAAATTCCTTCTTCAGTAATAAACACTTCCTCTAATCTTCAAAAGTGTTCTCTATGGTCAGCTGCAAGCCCCAGGAATACAAAATTCTGTTCAGGCTATATTCATGGATTCTTCATTTCAACACTTCTCCTACATGCTGCTGTAACTTCAACTTTTTTTTCCCCCAAAGTACATTGTACAGAGAGGATTTTTAATGTAATGACCAATACTGTTTGGCAATGTATCTAATCTGCAAAGGGACCGTAACAGTTCTGTATTTTAACATAAGAATAAGTTCTAAGTGTAATTTCAGTATTATGTTGCTAGGTGATGATGTGACAAAGGCACTATATCCCTCTCACTGTGAAATCTTTTGTTTCTGTTCAAAGCCATTTTCAGATAATCTCCATACCAGAGACAAAAGATGGACCTCAATCATTCCTACATACTGCTTTCTCAAGTACCTTGATATGTTCCATTACCTTGCTCATCTCCCATCTGCACGCAGCTCTTTAGCTCCCTAAATGCAGCCTCATTGGTTTGGATGCAAAAGCATAAAAAGAAACCGCATATGTGATTTGACAAAACTGAACACGTAGTTTTATTAAGAAACATGGAGGGATGTCTAGGAAGAAGAAAGGAATGGAAACTACTGGCCTATTTTTCTGTCAAATGCTACAGGTACTGCTGCTAGCCACTGTGCAGCAGTTGATACAGGATAAGTAAGGGTATTTGTCTTTAATTAAATTGCAGAAAGGGAAAAAAAATGGATCTATAGTATTTCTTAACCAGTACTAGGGCATGATCTACATTAAATATGAAAATGCAAGAAATGATTGAAGGCATCTTGCCAAAACAAAAAGGTCTTTTCTACTAACATATAACTGGAAGGCAATTTCAATTTCAGAAAAATGAGGAAAACCTCAGGTTTTCACCTTAAAATCCTCAAGATTGATTTAAAATGTTAAAACTCTTCCAGATTTGTCCTCAAAACTGTACTGGCTTGGGTTTGGGGTTTTTTTAGCCTTAGCCTTTTTTACAAACTCAAAATTTGGAGGAGTGAAGAAAAAAAGACTGTATATGGAGAGAAAACAACTTTTCAGTTTGCATTCCAGAGTGTCTTATGATTCAGAACAAATCAACAGATAGGCATTTAGTTTTCATTTCAGTTCTGGGCAGTGTTTATGTACTTTTGATTCAGTAAGACATAACTTTCATTTCTTTCTTATCATTTACAAATGTTACCTGTTCTTCAGTGCATACACAAGACAATGTAGTAGTCATGTAGTTTTAAATGGAATATGTAGTATTACTGACTTCAGTTAGACAGTTCATGTCAGTACTCTAAATTTAACCACCTGATCCACTCAGCATTTAATCAATTGTGTACTCAAATATACACAGCCCCCCCGACCAAACAGTACTCATAGTGTTTATGACAGATCTATGTAACATTTAGTAATATGTTCATCATTGTCATGACATCTGCACTTATGCATGTTCAATCTCTAAAAAGGGGCCAGTCACTTTCAATGTGTGGTAACTGAACTCCTGGAATCTCTCCAGTATTTCTCAACAGGTCTTAAAACTAGATGAATCAAATCTATTGGCAATTAGCTTGGAGGCATCTGCACTTCACTTGGAAAAAAATGTGAGGCTTTTCCAATTAAAGAGAGTTTTTTAAAAGTACACCACAGAAATAGCCATTTATTAATTTGTTAGAGATAAACTTATGATAGGCATGGTTTAAAGTGAAAAACAAAAGTCCAATGAAACATGCATTTGTATTGCCCAATCTGTATTTTAACTGCTAAGGACCAGACGCAGTGATAAATGAAGTTGCTTTCAAATGGATAGAAGATCAGGCCATGTAAGAGCCTTATTGAGAAAGATGCTTGAAAGAAAGTGAAGAAACACGCCTTTAGCCTCAAATAACATACAGTCATCTTGTGGCTCAGTAGAAGGGGAGGAATAACATCAATGACAAGCATTTTACTTTGTCATGACCAAGTGAAAACATCAAGCAAACAACAGAAAACGGACCAGAATATAATGGCCTACCACTGCTCCACAAGCCTATTTTTTAGGGGATCTTTCAGGTATATCTGAGAAATACATTGTCATCAGCTTTGTCTATGTCAAGATGCTATGATTGTCCAATTAGTAGCATCCAATTAGTATCATGCAGATGCCATTGGGAATTGCTTCTCCAAAGCTGACATTCTGAACAATTAGCACCAATCTACCAGTTTAAAGCAGGAGAAATCTGGAATTAAGTGGAGATCCCAGCCTTGTTTTGACACTGCAGGAGCGGATCCATACTCTTGCTTAAGACTGCAACTCCCTGGGAAATGGAAAGCCCATGGTTTGCCAGCTAACCTTAGGTCACTCCTGACAGTATGTAAACATTAAAGCAAAATTAAAATTAAATTAATATGACCACAGTACAGAATTTAAGAAAATGGTTACTATATTTAGAAAATGGGAATATGAAATGTAATGCACTCTTGGGCTTACTTATGTCTCCGGTTTGGCTTGAAGGTGTTTGTTCTGTTCTTTTCAAGTAGCAGCATACCAAATTAAGCTAACTCTCAAGACATTTCATGCAGCTCTCCAGACTTGGGATTCATGTCCTTAAGCAACACCTTCAGAATTACTTTCCCCAGAATAAATGCAAAGCTTATTTGCCTATTTTCTCCATTAGGATCTCTATTCCTGTCACCCTCCCTGAGCTCTGTGAAGTTCATACCAAGTTCACCAAGACATCAATTTTTAACATTTCTCCAGAGGACAGGTGACAGCCATAGTCTAGCTTTTCCTTAGCAAAGATTTTTGGGAAATGTTGATATTCCTTAATATAGTCAGAAAGAAGTATCAGCTGGCCAGACAATAACCGATTTATTCAAAAAAGATACGTCTTAATCACTGACCTTATACTTATCCACAAAACACGTTTCATCCACTCTGTATGAAATCATCTCTGCAGACTATTAGGAAGAAGCTTAAACGGCACCAGTAATTCTACTAGATAACGTCTAGGTGGTGAAGGAGGAGAGTCCATGACTTAGAAACCTCGCTGGGCATGCTAATCCACAGCAAGATTCAAGTAATAAAGCAGCAGCACAATTTGTACATGAGATCAATATACTACCACAGCAGAATTGGGTCTTCAAGTGGGGCTTGAAGCAGCAGAACTGGCTGAAATTGGAGAATAAGCTCCATGGGCATAACCAGGGTGAGAGCTCTGCACAGATGCTCTCCAACCTCCCAGGACAGTCAGCAGCATTTTCCCCTGAAATCTTCTCCCCAGACAGTTTACACTACAATTTAGGCAAAACAAAAAAAGGAAACTGAGCTATTATCTTGTGGTAATAAGTCCCACAAGTTAACAAAACATTACCAATTAGAGCTATCTGTATCCGTGTTTAATGCTTTTCCATTTCACTGGGTTGTTTCTTTTTCTAGTATCGTGGGAGGAAGGGAAAAACATAAATACCCAGGAGGCTCTGCTATAATTTGCCCTCTGAGAATTTGTTCTCTTGATCTTCTCAGTACTACTTATCTCTCAAAACTCTTTTAAAATGGAAATCAAGCTATGCCTTCCCTATTTTCATCACCATTCTCTGAACATTTCTGATTAGGTAAACAGGGTTCAGTAGTGCTCAATAGCAGCAGAGCAGGCTGCATATCAATGGGAAGAGGTGAAAAGAGACACAAGTATCTAAGATAAGGATCTTTTCTTAGAAAAACCTCTATGGAAAACAGAATATTTTATTTTAGCTATTTTCTTTGCAGTAAGAGCGAGCTGAAAAAATTTACCCCAGGTTCCCTACGTAGCATTTTATATTAAGGAGGATGATAGATACTGAATGCAAATAAAACAAGAAAAAAATCTGAGCAATGCACGAAGAGGCACTGTGACTGAGTCTCAAGGGGGTTACCTTCCACTTACACTGCAGATTTCAGTCTTCACATGAAACAGTCACTTTTTCCAGTAACCAGCACCTTTGTGGAAAGGTCAGCCATGTGGGAAAGGAAAGCATTTCTCATTTATTTAACTATTGAAGGTGGAGAAGCTCCAAAAAGTCCAAGAAATTTCAGCCTGAACGCATTCAGATGGGATTTCCTTCTGGAGATAGCACCATAAAAGCAGTTTGCTATCTTTAAATCCTTAACTGCTCTAAAACCATTTCCAATACTTCAGTCCCTTCTCCTCCCTGAACAGATAGATCTGAAGAACTGCTTTTCACTTCCAGCAGTAAGAGACACACAGCAGTAGGACTGAGAACAAGTGACCATGATTGCTGGACTATGGCATTCCTCTGTCCTACAGAAGGACAAAACCAGAATTACTCTCCTAGCACAAGACACAGGTCCCCATCCTACTGGCAAGGAGGATCTTGCCTGCTTTTGCAGCAACAGCAAAATCCTGAATAGCCTCAGTAATGAACTGCTTACTCCTTAGTGTCTGCAGATTCATTATGCTGTTTTATGCAGGCACCAGCCTTGAGCACAGATGAAAAAGGCACATTTATTCACTTAAAAATATATAATCTGCATGCAGCCTCAAGCTCCACAGCATGCAGAAATATAGTCTAACCAGCCAATGCTCATCCATCCATGTTAAGCCCCAGTAGTGTGGTCCTGTTGGAGGACTTGAGTGTCACAACAAGGCAGGCTAATTAAGAGCATCTGGGGACAGAGGGGCCCATTTTGGCAGGAGGTGTCCTCAAGCATAAAAGATGTTAGCCAGCAGCTGGGTGACATGAACAGTCATGTCAGTGCTGAAAATGCACATGAGCTACTGTCCAGTAATGATGTATTTCATGACAAGAGGCTATGCTTTGCTTTCAGCTTCAGTATCTCTTTTGTGAGAAACTGAAAGCACTACAAGGAGGATCTACTCTGGACGGGAGTCACTGCCACATTTCTTGCCTGGCTTTCTGAGGGCTCCTTCTTTGTTGTCAGTTATAGCACCTTAGTTCTGCAGGTTCCAGAGAGGTTCAAGGTCACATACCGGTCCTCAAAATAGCACCATTTGTACATCAGACCCCAGAGGGGACTTCAGCACCCATAGGCCAGCTCATACAGCAAGGTCCTTCCTCTGCCTGTTGCAGGGCGCCAGGGCTGTGGAGCTCTGAGCAGTCATCACGTGGCTATAGGGAAACTGCCCTTCAACTGGCCTCTCATAGTAGCACTTTCTTTTTGTAATCATTCACTATTTTCAGCTCCTTACGTGAACAGGAGGCTATAAACACACTTTTAACCACTGGTTAAAACAGATCCCATTGATTCAAAGGAAGCCTTGAACTTGCATGATCCAGGAAATGGATTAGCTTGGTAGCATGCTGCTTGCTATGGGGTACTGCTGATGAAAGGTTTACCTACAGGTAGGTTACCTGTAGGCCACTGCAGGCCTGACTGCAACCACATTTTTGCCACCAGTATTTCTGCTGTAGTTACTTGTGTGCCTTCCATCTCTTCTCATTATGATATTTAGTACAGGAGATAAAATTAGTTTTATCCAAGTCCTCCCAGCAGTAAATCTCAAAATGAGGTGCGGTGGCCAAGAGAACTAATACAATCCTTGAATGCATAAGCAGGGAAATAGCATATAGCATGTAGGAGTGATGAACTGGTATTCCCCTCTGCATATTGCATTAGTGAGAGCATAAGGAGTATACTGGGAACTCCCCAAAAGAATTTGGCAAACTGGTGGTAGCTCAGATGAGAGCCACAAAGCGATTCAACGGCTTGAAAATATTGTCTTATAATGAGAGACTAAAGAATCTCAACCCATTTAGTTCATCACATCGACAAATCCAAGTGGTGACTGACCACAGGCGACAGGTCCTGACGCTGCTCCCTTTAGGCAGAAGAAGGACTGTTGGACTAGCAGCCCTTTCTGTCCTCCCACTTGGTCCAAATTTCCTCATTCACATTATGAAAACAGAGATTACACAGCCCCTCAGGGGAGTCACAAGGCAGGAGCAGAAATAAGGCTCCAGCTGCAAGTCTGAGCACAACCCCGACTTTTTTTATTTTGCAATATATTTATTAGAAATTTGACCAGTCCTGTTTTTTTTCTCGAGAGAGCACCACTTCCATTATTTGCGGATCTGTACGATTCCGGATTTGTTGTTTGCTTCTGCTCCACTGATATACAAATATGATCACTCTGCCAAAATCTGACTAAATCTCTCACTTTTTTCCACACAGCTCATGCAGAGTGACCCACGACTAGCAGCTTGGCCATGCCTGCCAACCCTGAAGTCCGCCACATATTGCCTGCACAGCACAGATTCCCACAGACAGTCAATCAGTAACTACAGCGATACCTCCTGTTCAGTTCCAGATCAAGTGACTTGCAGGGCTATACCTGGGGTTTCTGCCAACAAGTTAACTTTGAGTTGTTTGCTTAAGAAAGCAGTAAGAAAGAGGACACGCAGCTATGGTTGCAATGTTTTCCTGAAGCCTGTGAAATTCTCCCTCCTATACAAGCACGCACACTAACACACTTTTCTTGAAACAAGCTTCCCCAGGGCTAGTGGTGCAGGTGCCCAGCATGATCTGCAACAAAGCAAAGCTGCTTCATTCTCTCATATCAAGACCATGCTAGAGGTGAAGCTGCTCCAGACCTCAGTGGACTTTGGCAGAGCAGCAGCTGTTTGTTAGAAAACCCTCCTTCTGCATGTGAAAGTGATCGATACCTGAGGAGGGATAATGTAGTCAGCTACATCCCAGATCCTGGCTCCCAAGGTGGATGTGTTTGTCAGTGTTACTCCTTTCACCTTTGTGGTCACAGAACTGACCACAGAGTCTGTTTCCTGGTAGCCCTTCTCCCACACAAAGACCCAGCTGCAAGAAAAGAATTTCAAGAAAGAAACAACAAAAACCGGGTAAACACCGTAAACCAGCACGGGCAGTGGGAATTTATCCTTTTTTCAGCTGTTACCTGAAAAGGGTGGTCCAGATAGTTTCATAGAGTTTCCCTACAAAAGGGTCACAAGATCAGCTATCTCCCTTCTGATTTTTTTTTTCTTTTTTTTTTTTTTTCCCCCCCCAGAGTGGTTGGCAAGGTGTAATTATTGGTTTTATGCACAACCCCACCGGGTGAATGATGCTCACCCTCCGGGACGGTCTCCGCTCCTGAGGAGCTCCTGTCCTGTCTGCAGCTGCCTCTAAGCAGCCCTACAATCCCGGTTCAAGCCGCCCAGTTGAGCTGTCCCACCACCTGCTTGTCACCTCTTGGTGCTGGCACCCACGACGGCTCCCGCGGGCCTCCCCCCAGCCCCGCGGCGGAAGCTTCCCACCACCCCAGCCTGACAGACGAGGGGGTCCCGGCAGGCGGGAGCAGCCTCCCCGCCTCGCCCTGAGGAAGGCGGCCGGCTCCCGCCCCTCAGCCTCAAGCCCCTGGGGGGTTCCCAGCGAGGAGCTGCCCTTCCTCCCTCACGGTAGCCACCCCCCCCACACACACCCGCCTACGGTCGCGGAGGGGCTGCGGGCTTCCCCCCACTGCAGCCCGGCGGGGAGGGGACGCAGGTCGGCGTCCACCCACCCACCACGTCCGCTCACCCGATCACGTAGGCGAGGATGGCGAGCTGCACCCCGCGGTTGATGAGCCCCACCTTGCGGCTCCGGATCAGCACGATACGGGGGGTATCGTACTCGAAAAGAAAGCTGTGAAAAGCCCCGCACGACACCATGGCGGCGGCGGCAGCTTCCCGGAACGGCGGACGAGCGGGAGCCCCCGCACGCCGGGCAGCGGCTGCCGCAGCCCTGCGGAGCCACAGCGCCCCGAGGAGCCCGGAGAGCGGTCCCGCAGCCCCGGGGCTTGTACCGGCTCGGGCTCTTGATTACGGGCACCCACCCACGCCAGCTGCGGGCTGCCTGCCAGCCGCGGGCCCTGCCTGCCGCCGAGGAGGCGGCAGCGCCTGCTCGGAGGAGCCGCAATCTTTCCCCCGGCTCTCTTCGGCTGGGAAAGGGGGTTCACCGCCACGCTGAGCCCTCTGGGGCTGCCCGGGGTAAGGCGGGGCTCGGCAGCCAGGGCAAGGCTCTGGCCTGAGGCCTCCCTGCTGCTGTAGCTCTGCTGTGCTCGGTACGGGGTGGGGAAGTGCAGGCGGTGGGTCATCCTGAGGAGGATGCTCTCACCCTAGTTGCTAATCTGGGGGATTTTTTTCCTATGCTACTCGTTGTTAGCAAGTTTATGGGGAGTTTTTCACCTCAATGCTGGCCAGATGCAAATCAGCCATTACCTGGAAGTCTGCTGCTGTCAGCTATATGCTGAACCTTGGCTACTAAGTCTCACCCAGAAGCTGGACCGATCACCTCAGGCAAGGGCCATCCTAACACCAAGACATAACTTGCACCCAGCTCAGGGCAAGGACAGAGTGCCTGCCTGCTAAAGACAGCAGAAACATATCTAAGACTGTCACCCTCTCATCCCCAATGAGCAAATCCTTTATTTATCCTCTTGCAGAATGAATCTTTGCTGTAAAAGCAGAGATCTGCACCACCTAATTCATGCACCTTCCACCTGATGCTGAGCTGCCCAACAGAGTGCTTATTTCAGAAACATCACCATAACTCTCATAACAGCAGGTAAACAAAGAGAAAGAGATGAAGCAAACTGACAAACTGGCACTGGGAATTTCTGAGAGTACAAAACTTTTATTAAAGAAACTTTGAGTCAGCTGTAGATTACTAAAACGCTCTATTTATTACAAAAACAGTCAAAACTGAAAGGACCAAAAAAGGGGGGAGAGGATAAGGAAGAACATATATACAAATGTGAAAGGAGATTAACATCACAGTCTTAAGTGAATATTCAGTCTAATTCTTCCCAAAAGGAGTGTCGGTTCATGTGTCAGAACAGGAATGCATTAATGCCAGCTGTAATGTTTCCCACTCTAGATACATAAGATGCTGCAATATGAATGTTAATACAATTAATGTTAATACAACTGAAGATATAAATACAGCTGGCATAATCTGCCAGCAATATATCTTCAAATATATGTGGGAAATGGAAATGGCAAACTGATGGGTTAGCTCAGGAAGAGCAAAGCTTAGTTGAAAGGAGTGCTGAATATACGTTATAATCCTTCTCACCTTGTTTCTACAAAAATAGAACATGTCCAAGTATAACAAAAAGAAAGAACCAAAAAGGTGCTGGAGCACAGATTAATCTACCCTGAATTTCCTGCTCCTCAGCTGTACTCTGGCCTTATGCATCATAGCACAAAGCAACTCGCACTGTGCTAAGTTCAGTAAGAGGAGGTATAAGAAGCAAGGCCTGTTTGAAGCTAAGCACAAACAGGAGACCAAAGTCCAACATTACAATTTCAACGAGTATGAATGAAATGCCCGAAAATACTAGGCAAAGACAGTAATTCCTGAGTTGAAGCTAAAAGGGGTAGTACAAAGAGAACACTGGGCTTTTCAGAAAATGCTTTGTCTGTGTCACTGAAATAATCTAAAATGAGCCTGTTTAATCTCGATGGACTGTGAGGCCTTCAATGGTGAGTTATGAAACTACTTGCTCAGTGGCCTCTTTCTAGAGCCTCTTGACGCAGGACTGCAGAAAGGTGGTGAGGCTGGGGGAGAAAAATGCTCAGGACCACAGTTTCAAGTGATATTTCTTTTGGACTTCCTTCCTTCAGGGGTCATGCTTTGAGATGACACTTGGCTCCATCTTATTTTCAGGGTGCTGGTCATCTCCTGACTCAGCTGGAATTCTGGTATGCATCAGTGCAAAGGCAGGAGGCCTGGAACCTCCCACTAAAACGTAGCCCTAAGAATTCACCCCAGAGCCTACATTTCCAAATCATGTGGGGCAGCACACAGAAAGAAGCAAAGGCAGAAGCAAGCACTTTAGCTCAAGGTATTTGTCCCTCTATGCTAAGCAGTAGAGAATTGTGTCTCTCCAAAGACACTGCACAAGAACTGAGCTGTACTACAGATGATTTTGGGAAGTCACACGCTTTCTTCTCTTTTTTTTAAAAGGTCTGTGAAAGAAAACAAGGTTAAATGTCCAAGGTGAGTCACAGCGTGAGCTCAAATTGTGCTACATCCTCATTCCATCTTAAAATCAGTGTAGCTGTTGACTGCTTTGGGATAAGTATATCTCATTTTCCACCTGCAGCAGCTTGGGATGACGGCTCTGTCTTCCGGATCAAAAGAGCCAAAGCGCCAGTGAATGCATTGCTTGTAAGCAAGGGGACACAGCTGGTCGTTGATATTGCCATCCGTCAAGTCCAAAAAGCGGTCTCTGTAGAGAAGGGCTTTCTTCTTCAGGGTGTGACTGGACAGCACCAGCTGCTGAAACCAATGGGAAGTTATGATGTACTACCCTTTTTTTCCTTTGACAGCAGAGCTGCTCATGGTACTTCTGTTTTGGCTGACATTTGCCACAGAAGCACCACTTTTAGCAGTCTGGGGAAGAGGCCCCTTGTCTAAGAGATTGTCCCAGCTCATATTGTTCATTATTGTTCTTGTTGGACTCACTGGTACACATTGGCTCAGATTCTTCATTATCATGGTTCTCGGACTCACTGGTGCTGCAGCTGCCAGCAGCACAGAATTTTACAGGGTGGCTCTGCAACAACAATTCCCAACATAAATTAAAGAAAACAGCATTTGCTGCTTCATCCAACTGCAGAGAGAATTCACAACAGTGATCCTCACCATTGGGATTTTCATTTGACACAGCACAATAGGGATAATGATAGATCAGCAGATCTGGAGGAGGATTGTCTTTCTGTGTTGCCAGTGCCCACCCTAGCAAAATCAAATCAACACCTTGCAAGTTGTTTCAACACCAACGCACTCCTGCTGGCACATACCCACCACAGGAAAGCAGCGATTTTTAGCTGACTCTAGAAAATACATCCTTTGGTCATAGGACCTATTACCTTGAAGTAGACAATAGGAATCTAGTTTTAGCCCCTCAGAATCTAATCTGGAAAGATGGGGAGGCGAGGGTGGCAGAAACCCAAATCAGTTTGGAATGACATTCGTCAGTTCTGCCTTCTGAAGAGAGGATCCCAAAGGTTGTTTGTCTTTACCTCAAAAATGCTTCCTTGAGCATGCTGCAAGCTTGTTTTCAGAGGCTTCTTTATCATGGTAACATGTGGCTCATCAACATCGGACACATACATCACCTGTGCAGCAGAAGAAAGGAGCATTGTCAGTTGGAGTAGTTATTGGGAGAACTGGGAACAAACACAGCATAGATCTGACCTCAGGGCTTGGCTTCTGCAGTCTGTACTCTAATAACAATCCCCTGCAATTGCATGTTGCAAGGGCCCATATTTCCAGTGTCCAGGAGAGCAAAAACATGGGGACCTGCAGGGGCAAAGGGAACAGGAAGAGACAGTATGGAACTAACTGTAGGAATGTGGTTGTGCGGGGTCTTTAGGTACTCTCCTCTTCACTCTTCTTTAAAAATACATGTCTAAAATGCTGGGGGATTAGTAGAGGCAGCCTAGAGAAATAACCGTTAATGTATTGAAAAAGAGGAAGAGGTGACTGAAGTTAGCAGGAAAGAGGCTTTGAGCAATGCCCTTTTTATGGACAACCCTTTCATGACATCCTTCTGCTGTTTTGAAGGATCACTGTTCCCTGCAGGTTTTTGTGAAAGAGCTGGTGTGACTGCCATGCCAAGATTGTGTGTAGAGTCCACTGCACTTATGCAGTGCATGCTGTGCACATCTCCATGGAAGCTTCCTGGATCAGCTGCATTTTTGTATCCATAGAGCAGCAATTTACATTCTTTACCTGTCTTGGATTCAGCACAGTCTCATACTTCTTCCTATTCTAAATTTTGTAGAATGGTGATTTGCTGCAGCTGGAGCCATTACCTACACAAATAGCTATTTCAATGGCACTCACAACCTGCACACTCCAGAACTGTTTTTATTAACACAAAAAACAAGTCTCTCACCAAACCAAAACAGGAGATCATGGATCCAAGGTTTTAAATTAGTTCAATGCCATTAAATTTTCTACCCTTAAAGGAAGCAGAAAAGAGTAACTAGGAGGCAAGATCTGTTACCAGTCATTCAACTTAATGGCTTTTCTCTTTTTGTCTTTTCACAATGTAATTTTGTCTCTTCACAATTCAATTAGTCACAACATTTCATAGAGCATGGCAGACACTTTGCAGGGGAGAATAAACAACTTGAGAGGGAAACAGTGGTGACAGATAAGGTTAATGACAATAACATCATGTCATGATGATACCTGTTGCTGTCTCAAACAACGAGCCCGCCTCTCTCCCAGCCCTGCCATTTCATCCTCAGCTTTGTTCTTCTATGCTGCTCAGTTCAGTTTAGATCTACTCATCTTACATGACTTCCATCCCAGAATGATGGACAGGAGAAAGGAGAGGGGTATATGGCAGAAGTGGGCTAAGGAAATAGCAAGCTTTCTTCTCCCTCCACAAGGAAAAAGAATTGCATTTACTGTGCCAAAGACAAGGACATCAAACTGTATTCTACAGACTTTGAAAAGGGTTCTCTGCTCCTTCCCATGTGGTAGCACATAGTACTCTGCATATCTGCAAAAAAGTAAATGAAGATCTGTGCAGCTTCCCTGGGGGATATAATGCCATGAGACTGCAGAACACAAAAAGAGGCTTAGTTTCTTCTCCCTTTCTCCTCCAGCCCTTTCAGCCTCCTGAAATGAAGGTGCTGAGGCCAGCTTGATGAACAGTATTTTGCCCAGCATCTGACCTGGCAGTCTAAACTAAATAAATACATATATAGAGATTTAGGCAAATTAAATATCCAACTAATGTCCAACGAGTGTTTTGCTGATGCAATTGAAATTGGAACCTGAAGCTGCAGAAAGAAGTTCAATCACAGGTAAAGCAGACAGAAAACCCAGCAAGGATATGTGAGGAGCTGGCATGGAAAGAGTGCTCATGCTCTGAAGGCTTTAGTATCATGTTATCAAAGACCAGCTCTGAACTCCTGAGCACACTTTAGCGTGCTAGATATCAGCCATTTTCCATTCTTCAATCAGTAGAGAGTGGCAAGAATCATGTGAACCTTTACTAACTTCTAGTTTCTTATTCTATCGAGAACATGACCCTCCTGATGCACAGCTCACATCAGCTTAGGGATCAATAAGCAGCATGGAACAAAGAGATCTTTTTAAATCTGACAATGAAAAGCTGGCAGTACAGACAAAACCATTACATTAAACTAAAACACACAATGGTACTAATATCCAACCTCTGATAACACTACCCATATGCCTTCTGCCTCAGCCACACTGTTAGGACTTAAAGTGCTGTGTTGTTCTTGACTGGTTTACTTGAGTGATCTCTATGCCGAGGTCCGAGCACCACGAGCTCTGCCTTCTCAGCCAAGCCCAGCATCCCCAGGTCTGTTGTGCCTGTG
>JANZLP010000075.1:18775312-18785573 GCA_026930925.1 Chelictinia riocourii
CTATCTGCAGCATTACTGCTGCTTCTCATCTGCTTAGTACTATCACATTCAAGTCCCATCAGCATCTCATTTTGCCAGAGTTTGGATAAACAAGGTCATACTCACAGGGAAGGCTTCTTATGGTCTGGACAAGACCGAAACCCCAAGATCTCACCAGTGGACAGACTTCCCTTTCATCCCAGAAGGATGTCCTCCTGGAAGCCTTCTACAAAGAGATTCCTAAAACAGGTTCTCTACCAGCAATTTCAGAAAGCTGTTGGGTGAGATGTTGCTTACACTTCTTGCTTCCAGCTCACATAACTTGAACCACTGGGATTAGTCTGATTAAACCCTCACATTCACATGTTATCAAAACCTCCTGGGCTTTCTCTGGAGCCATTGGAGATCTGGGCAGCGTGAATCTTATGTCTAAAGCAGATCTGGTGAATAACATCCTAAAATTAGCTGCTTCTCCTCACTACCTATAAAGGGTTGCTTGGGTGTTCTCTCAGTGTAAGAGACAAAGTGAAATTAAGTTAAATGAATCTTAGCCATGAACTTACATTGGTTTTCCTCTCTCAGATTTGGAAGGAAAACACATTGCTCACTTAACTATAGAAGAACCTAACACTTCCAATCTGAGACATCTGAAAACTATCCAGAGGTCAGTTGCATGACTATACAGATTTGTAAAATGAAAGCACACAGAAATGCTTCAATAGAGTGAGACAAAATTACCATCATTTGTTTTCCATTACCAGTTTTCCTTTACTCACCTGAATTTTCGATCAAAGCTGACAACTAAGCCAATGAAATATGATTCCCCTCTGAGTTTTGTGTAAATCTAAACCAAAAGTGATTAACAGTTAAGAACTAAACATTTCCTCAACATCAAGCAAAAATCTGAAAGCCCATTAACCATGCCTGTGATTTTTTTTTTCCCGTTTCTACCCACTTTAGGGCACACACACATGCTCCCCCCTCCCAGCCATCACTCACCTCTCTTCTTAGATCTCCCCAAGTATATTCAAGTTCCTTTACGTCTTTAATTTTTTGGTTTCTCTGTCCCTTCTGTCCTCCGAGCAACAGCGAGAACAGAGCACCGGCTCTCAGTAGTGCAAGGTCTAACAGAGTGGATGGAGAACGGAAGGCTGGAGTACTTGCAGCCATTCCCCTGACAAGTGACCCACGGGCAGCCAGCATGGCTTCAGGAAGCTGACGGAGATCAGAAGATAGCTTGCCTGTTCACGAGGGGAGGACGGCCTCAGCAGCTCACACACACACACTCCTGAAAACCACCCGCTCAGATTAAAGCTGCCTTTAACTCGCTGAACTCCCCAGCAGCAGAAATATTTATTTTCCCTTTGGGTCAGGAAGGGCAGAGTGGTCCTTCCCTGTAGCAGGAGCTGCGTTTTGCACCAGAACATGCAAATCTGGGTCCATGTCCGCACAAAAAAAGCACCTCCTCAACTGGGACCTGGATCCAAGCCTTAAGACCAGCACCCACAACAAAAGGGTTATACAAAAAATAAATAAAACACCAACATACTCCACCCCCTGCACCAAAGGACCTGAAACGCTTGGAAAAGCCACTGATATCTTTAGCTGCTATAACCCACTTCAGTTAACAGACAGATTTATGTCTTACCAACAATTTAAAAAAAAAGTAACCTCTCTTTACTCTTGTGCCTTCTTGCACAGCAATTTTAAAAAATAATAGTGCTTGCACATGTCAGATTCATCCTGGAAGAGCAAATGTGAGTAACGTTTCAGTACCATTAATCTCAGAGATCTCACCAAGAGCAAGCAGCCAGACAGCTTAAAAATATATTTAGTCCACAAAGCTTATTAACATCACTTGCTGATTCACAGCTGAGCCAGTCGCATGGAGCCCAAACACCACTTCTGCTTTCCCAGGTTGGGTTTAAAAAAATAAAAGTCAAAAGTGTTGGGCATCAAGTTGCTTAACCTATCTCAAACCTTCTGCGATGCAACTATTAGATGTGGATCTATCTGAGCTGAAATCTACAGGTCCAGTCTGTAGTCCCATGATTTAGGAGTCTGATCTGAGTTTCAAAGACAAAGGACTCCCATGTGCCAGGTCTGGCTCATGTACAGCTTTCCACTGTGGTCTCAAAGCAGCCACCACACATTCTCATCCTCATCTGCATAGCACAGAGGACACACTCCTGCCCCACAACAGTATTACAGCATTTGTTTAGTTTTGCCAGGCACTTTGAGAGTTGAAAGCACCAAGTATGAACAGCCAACCTGATCCAACTAACCATGATGAGCTACAATTCAGTATTTGTAATACACATACATAGATGCAGTTGTCTTACACACTCACTGGATGCCATTCCTTGATGTCACCCAAATATGACTACAGTGTGCTACAAAGCTGAATCTTAGTTTTCTTTTATTGACTATCACTCTTGTTCCCAATATTAATACAGTCAAGACCAGGTCGTAAATAAAATGGACTCTGCAGGCTTACAACAAAATTAACAGTGAAAATCATTACTACTTTTAAAATTACATCTTGAAATCAACTGAAGAAAAATATTTGATGATTTGAGAGATAGAAACCTGTGCCAAGAATTTGTGGGCGCACTTTGGGGCAGAATTAACCCACTAAATTCTTAAGGAATCAATCCTTGAAGTAATATTTTTTTTCATAAAGGTAAATTTAAAGTATTTCTTCCCCTACTGATTTAAAGCCCAAAGGATCTTCTCTCTAAATCACCTATTCAAATCTGTATGATGGAAATATATTCAAATATAACATTTTAATCTTGCTTTGCATTTGAACTTTTAAATGCTTTTCCAGGAAAGCAAATGCCTCTCATTAGTCCTTTTAGCCATTCTACTATACTGATCTGCAAGTAAACAAGAATCCTCACATTACTTTTCTTTTTTAAAAGGATTAATTATATCTACATAGTTTTTTAACGCAATATACATCTAGTGTGATTGAGTCTTGCCACTTTTTAAATGTTATACAACAATTCACTCCTCATCAAGTGCATCAGGATTCGTCAATATCCATTCTACATTTGTTTTCACAAACTAGGCAAGTTCTATACATGCTGGATATGCCAGACAACATCCTCCCAAAAGGAACATCCACCATAACCTACACTTAAGTAAATAATTTTTTTTAAATGGAGTCAGCCCAGAGCCCTGCTCCATTTCACTGGTTTTGCAGAGCAGAGCACAGTTCTTGGAATTAGCAGGGGCCTGGACGCACAGTTTCAGGAGTTTCAGGGTTCAGTTGACCCACTGTGGGGGCAATCTTGAAAACCTCACTGGGTAGCTATGCAAACCTGGAACAGCAGACAAAAAACCTCTTTAATTTAAGAAAATCAATCTTCCTACCTGCTTTATTCTTTTTTGTTTCAGGGTTGTTTTTTTTTCCTTTTTTGTAGATTGGGGAAGGATGACAAAACTTCTTATTTTCAGTGACAGCAAGTCTGAAACAATTATTCCAAACAGAAAGACAGAGCTCTCTACACACGTGCTAACAGTACTGAAATCAAAAGTGATTAAAAGCAAAAACATTTCTGAACAATAGAAACTGAAAGTATTGTCTTTGGGAAAACGTAAACACTGGCATTTTCTCTACAGTAAACACTGAAAGTAATAGATAATTAATGTAGTCTAGGACATTATGACATACTTATAAAACTTGTTTTCTGGAATAATCATGCACAATTCACCTCAACTGTATTCCCAAGTCATCACTTTAAAAAGTCACTGCAGTATGCAGAGAGACCTCACTGATGCTACTCTTAATTTACTTATTTTTAGGTGTGAGAACAGATTACCAATGCAAACATTTAACTTAAAACCTGTCAGTTTTAAGCCTCTTTTAGATTGATAATAAACTCTGTCTGCATTTCAGAAACATTTTGTGGTAAGCGGTAATCAAATACACGGTTAAAACTGCTTCTATTTTAAAATTATACTACTGAAGCATGGGAGACTTCAGCAACATTAAACAAGGGACACATTTGTCCAAAGCAAAACATCAGGAAAAAGCAACGCAACAAAACATTGAGAAATGTCAGTTAATGCAAGAGTTCCCAAAAGGCTAGAAGAATATTTTTATTACAGGTGATTTGCAAAGATGAGCGTTACAAACTTCCTCCCTTCCTTGAAAGGCTTTCAGGGAAGCATCTCTCCAAGGAAGTCTCTGGGCATCGGAGGGGCTCAGAACCGAACCCATACAAAGGCCACATTTGGCTTTGGAGCAGCATGATAGTTCACCACCCAAGGATGTGAAAGCAGACCACAGCTATTAGTAGACAGATTCACATGCAAATACATTTTGCAAGGAGAAAGGTGCCACCAAGGAGGTGGCAAGCAGCTCATACTTAGTACAAATGTTGAAAACATTATATTACACTAACAGAACTGGCATTTAACTTTCCATGGCGGATAGTTAATTATAAGATGCTTTCTGCTGGCTTCTGAAGGCTTCTCTGCTTAACTGATGTGTTGCACTCCACTTTTCAATTCTTTCTCCTAAGAGGTACCATCACTGCCACCACTAAAACACTTTATACTGGGGGGGCGGGCAGAGTTCCCACCTCACCGTCACCTGAACAAACACACTTGGTGAGGACCACAGGCCAGAACGCACTGGCCTCATGTCCAAGATCAGAGTCCTGTCGAGCAAGGGCAAAGGCAATAGAAAGCGAGATTCACATGCTCTTTTCTGCAAAGTCAAAGACACTGACAGCACTATCTTGCAGGGATAAATGAACTAGCAAAATTGTTCCCAGCAAACACCACAGCTGTTTTAGCTCAGCCTACTGCTATTGCACAATCTGCATTAATAAATTCAAAGCCCTAACAAGTGTCAGCTGTGGTCAAACGCTGCATGCCCATGGTTTGCAAGCATCAGTTTCAGAGCACAGGTAGCCACAAGAGTCCTTTATCTTCAAAGAAGGTGTTTTCTGTTCTCCTATCAGTTAGTCACCCTAAAACAATAAGGGGATAGAAGTGAGCGACTGAAAAGCAACAAACCATAGAGAAATAAATTCAAAATCCTAAAGAAGTCTGTAATCAGAGGAACAGGCTCCAGGACATGCCAGGAAATTAATCAACATGCAAGATAAATGCAGCAATTAACTAAAAAATACGAGCAGCTCAGAAAGGCACCTAGACCATTTTTGTCTGTCTGATGCTTGTAGCATCTGGACTCTCCAAAGTGCCTCTAGGGTTATGTTCCCTAAGGATCACAGGGTCCTGCCCTCACTGTAAGTAGCCAGACCCAAGAGGAATGGAGAGAAAGCAAACAGCAAAATGTTTCCAGAATGCTGCCTGGGGTCTGGACATTGCTGTAGCTGTAACAAGCTTTTAATTTGCAAAGCCCTCTCCCTCCTTTCTTACAAGTCATTATTCACATATGAAATGGGAAACTGGGGTGTGAAGTGTTACAACCCATTGCTCTGATTAGGCTGCAAGAAAAATACGTTAAAAAACCCCTACGCTCTATATGCACCCTTACAGGATTTTTATGAACCTCACGTCAGTCTAAAGTGGGAAGAGTTCATATTTAACATCACACATCAACAGTGGCAACCTGTTCCCCACCCCCTCCAGGACAGAGGACAACCTACTGCCTCCACACTGGTATCCCAGGAACTGCAAACAGCAGCATCTGCTCCACCCTGGCATGGTATTGTTTTTCAGGCGGGCAGTTATGGATTCAGATCTTAAAAAGCAGCTTTTATAAGCATCTATTTAGAGCCAAGTTTCAAACTCACCTCTCAGAGAAGTATAACCTACAAGATTTTTTTTTTCCAGGAGCACAAAAGTGGAGGAAGCAGGGAAAAAAAGAAATAACCTTTTGGTGGGTTTAGCACCTGTGTATGCTAAAGACACTTCATGTTTTATGCATGAGAATACTATCACCCCTGTGAAGTTTTCTAAGTGAATCAGCCAGACAGGGTCTCTACAGCCTGCTTTTAGGAGGACCTTTTTTTGAAAAATTTATTTTAATTCAACCATTTGATTTATATTACTTTCCAGTCATTTCTAGCTAGGTGTATTTCAAGCAGAAAACTCTACATCAGCTTCCACCTTGCCCCTTCCCATACAAATGTGGCAATTAGCACAGAAAAATTAGTTGACTATGCAGTATTTCACCTTAAATAAAGCAGCTCAAGAAATAATACACCATTTAATTGGTACTTGACAGCCAGAGAAGAAACACAGTATCTCAGTAACATGCTCAAAGAGGGTTTGAAATGCATTCGCAAACCTTGATGGAAGGCTGTCCTTGTCAACGAAACCCACAATCCATAATAATGCTCAATATTGTGCTTTTATCCTCTGTTTTATCAGAGCTCATCTGCTGATCAATGAGGAGTCCCATGGAATAGCACTCTGAATTTCAATGTCAACACAGCCGTACTGTGGTAATGATCGAAAATATTTACATATTGCCTCATTGATTGTGGTGTGTTCTTTTCCAACCATCTGGCTACTGGGCACTAATTTTTTTTAATTTTATTTTATTTTATTTTATTTTTAGGGTTTTAAATAGTTGTAAAGCAGGTTATTTGAACATCTTTACAGCTAACATCCAGCATTCCATGTGAATCAGGTTCTCCTGTTATTTTTAACCTGGGGCTCAGGCTCTGAGTGGTCCCATCAGCATCTTTTCAGATCCTGCTGAGCCATCACTCTTGGTCCCCAGCGTTGTGAAGCACTCTAGAAAGCAGAAATACCAGATGAGGTGATGTGTGATTTATTAGATCCAACACTACAATGCCATGTAAGCCATAAAATTCTCGGGAACTCTGGAGTTCATATACATATCAACACTGGAGCGAGGAGTCTCACCAGGCAAATCCATGGTAGGAAAAAAAGCATCTGGACATCTTGATAGCAGCAAAGTGTCAGCAATTTGGAAGGAAATCACGGAAAAAGCACTGGAGAAATTGCGGAAAGAGCTGCCTCGGCCCTCAGGAAAAATGAAAATAAAGCCTGTTCAGTTTATTAAACAACACTGTGGATGTTTTCTTGCAATTTTTCATAGCCATATGAAATGTATTAAGAGGAAATTAAACGTCAAGAAAGTTTGTAATCAGTATCAAGTAGCAGATGACATTTCAATTTCTGATCTCACTTTCACGAGCATGCAACTAATAAAAATAGCCCAGATATCTGACATGGAACATGCCAGCACATGCAAATTAGTTCTCAAGTGATACTGGAAATGAGTCTGCTTGTCTGAAACACATGGATCATTTAAGTCACACATAAGCCTTAAGCAAGATACGAGCGGTACCTGGATCCTATGAGAAGCCTCCGGTCCAGCACTGAAAGAAGAGACTTTGGACAACCAGACCTCATTCTGAATGTCATCATTTTATATGATCTTATATTCTGGAATTGGGAAAATTTGCCATGGTTAGATAATCTCTCTCCCTGCTCCAGCGTGGGCTGGATCCTGAAAGCAGAGTCACTAAGGTTTGGTGGGAAATCTGTCTGAAATAGCCCAAGCAATCCAGCTTTTATCTCCTGATCCCATGTTGGTCTTTAGGTAAGAGGGATCACCTCTGGGCTCTGTGTTGGGACAAATTCCCAGCTGGTGCTGACTGATGGGACTCCAGTAACTCTGCTGGAACTAAAAATTGCAGCACCTGGCAGTATGGCCCAATGCTTTTCTTGAGCTCCCCCTTTGGTTTTATTTCTGGTTATTTTTCTGAACCCTGCTGTATAGATGGAGATCCGGTTTCCTTCCAGTTTGTTCACACTTGAGGCAATCTGAAAAAATTCATGGCACCGTTCATGACAATAGGGAGTCCCGGCCTTCCTTGCAATGAGGGACTTCAAGTCTACCACTGAGAACTCCATCCTAAAGGGGGTTTTCTGTCCTAAAAATAGTGAAGCACTGGGGTAGATGGCTTGTTCTGGAAGAGACAAAGAGCAGACACTCTTTCTGCAGCACTGTGATTTTGTAGACACCTTTACGTCTCCCGTCAATTACCACCTTCACGGGCTGAAGAGCGCCAGCCTGTGCAATCATCATTCCCCATCTGGGATCTGCTTTCCACCACTGACCATCCTCATGGCCCTGCTCTGAACTTCAGAGCTTGGCTCTTCTGGGAGAGGCACTGGGAAGAGAGGCCAGGACTCCGAGGTCCCAGGCTTGCTGGGACAGGCTGTCTTCCTCAGCCCAAGTTTTGCTGCCTCCTGTGATTCCTGTAACTACTGGACTGGAACCACCACCGTTTTTCAGGATCATTTCTCTGCTGTGGGCTGAACTTCAACCTTTGCTCGCGACAGGAACCATGACACCCCACCGCTTGGACCATGAAGGGAGCAGAGTTGCAGAGCCGTTATTACCACTTAGGTGGCTCTCAGAAACATTTTGGAAATAGGTACCAACACCCAAACCCCTTCTCAGCCAAGTGCTGTAACCAGGGGGGTTTACGTTCACACTCCTTGTTCTCTTGGGCTCTTTGTTGCATGAAGGCACCATTTCAGCACACAGGGGTAGAAACCTCTCCTAATTTGCTTCTCTGTGACCTCATGCAAAGTGGGCTGGACGGCGGATAAAATTTAGATTATTTAGACCTGAACTTCAGGCAGCTTTAGCTGAAGGGTGACAGATTTTCCCTCTCTTAAGCCTTGGATGTGTTGCCCAGCCCTGGGTCTCCTGGGTGCCCTTGTTGCTATACTCGTCGGGCTAATAATATTTGCATGTCTGAAAATGTAACCGAGATATTTAGGGGGATGCCTCGTGCGTTCCTGCCCTGTGTCACAGAGACGCTTTCAGCTATTCAAGCAGAAACATAAGCCTCACTATTGTGGACTGTGGGGCGTGCACTGGCGTTTTTGCTTAGCTATGTTATTGGCCATTAAATTCTCCGCTGCCTTTCTAAATCTGGCCACAGGACTTGACTTTGCAGACTTTGGCAGGGGTGAATTCCACAGGATGTGGGTCCATTTCCTCTAATTTCTTTTAAATATGTCCACTAGTTAACTTTTACTGACTGTTTTCCTGTTCTCATTTTAGGGAGTGGGGGTGAAGCACAGGGGAATGGTCCAGCTGACACCGTGGCACAGTCGGTCCCTCCTGCTGCAGCTGGATGTTCACCTCCTGGTTTTCTTATTGGTGGCAGCCACGTAATGGAGATGCCCAAGTCAGAAACTTCCTTAAACCAGGCTCCTTCTTCCATCGTGACAGAGGATCCAGCTCCTCCAAAAAGGGTGATTCCCCTTATCCTGAGGTCTGATCCATGCCCACGTGTGCGTCTCTGCATAGACCATAGGGATGCACTAGAGGGGGCTGAGGCTTTGGTGTCCCCTGCTGTCCTCCTCCCTTGACCCAGTCCCCGCCCAGCACTGGGGTTTTCCATTCCCAGTTCAGGACCATGTTTTCCTCTCCAACTCTGTTCATAGGGTGACATTCAGTGCCAAGAGCTGAAGTCAGCTTCAGAGAGGATTTACCCACCTATTCACAAATTCATTGTATTTGTCCTCCTGTATAATTTGCTAGGTGAGCAATGTCAGTGAAAACCCAACAAGATACCATGGGAAGGGGCATGTGAGCACTTGAAATGGAGCCAGGTCTGAATCAAAAAAGATAAAGCATCTTCATTTGAATCACTTTAATGATTGAACCTTGGCAGATGTGGTGAGAACTACATGTTGGAAGGTTTTCTTATTCAAAGCTGATAGATTTAAAAATTATGGAATTGTCTTTCATGGAGTCTCTTGCATTCTTTTTTTGTTGTAAAACCAATATCCTTTGCAAATACCTCTCTTGGCGATGATTCAGTGCAAGGAATTGTATAGTCAGGGATGAAATTGTGCTCTCCGAAAAAGTTACAGGGAAGAGGAAGAAAGATAACTCTTCTCTTTTTCTTAGAATGTCTTTTTTTTAAATTATCTACTACCTATAATGAAAAAATCCCTAATACAGAATAGCACAATATTCAGAGATAATAGTGCTTACCTCTTAGGTTAATCAAACCAAGAATGCTCCCTACTGAATGAGATATAGCAGGACTGTGCATAGGATTTTGTCAGTTATTTGCAGAACCGGCAGGGTCATATACTTGAACATGACCTCATTACATAGATGTCTAGGGTTCCAATAAGAGATAGACTGCCTGCTAGAAACAACATAATACATCAAAACTGCTTTTACTGGGCACTGTTCATTACTATATATAATCAAAGCTGCTTCTTCTTACTAGATTTGCAAGAATTCTTCACTTCAGATATACAATTTGTAAAGTGTTCGGGATAGTTCACT
>JANZLP010000075.1:19008112-19018139 GCA_026930925.1 Chelictinia riocourii
TCTGTCTAAGCCACGAGCTGCCAGGTTCTCAAGCAGTGTGCTGTGAGAGACGGTGTCAAAGACTTTACTGAAATCCACCCATGCTGAGCCTTCCTATTAGCACGCCGGTCCTCATCATCTTTTCCTCATGTGAAGCTCAAGTGACTTCAGTGCCTGTTGGTAGAGCACCATCCAGAACACATCAGCTGTAATGTCAGGTAAAAGAAACTTTGTGTTTATTTGGAATTCAGACATTGCCAGAGAAATAGCAGATTCAATAAATTATAAGCCTTTCTGATCATTTCAGACTGCTCTTTTAGAGCATTTTACCTTGACATGCTGTCTTCAAAAAACACCAAAAAAACACTCTTAAAAGTGTATTCACTGTGTCAGGCAAAAGTAAATGTTACTACCACACATTTTCCAGTGCACCACAGGAAATTGTATTCCATGAAAAGTCCAATGGAATTAAACACACAAAAAATCAGAAGGAATAGCATGTACATATGCACATACAGAACAACAGGGAGACAGTTTCAGCTATCACCTGTAACATGCTTTAACACACACAAAAAAAATGCATTTCAAGAATCCAAACTGAAACATGCTCCAGTTCTTGTAGGGCAAAACATATTCCTAATTTAATTACCTCTGACTATAAAATATGTTTAAGCCTACAGGCAACATCAATAACTGAAGACAAAAATTAACACTTCAGTGTTCAATAGTTACCTATTCAGGAGGTGACTTTAAAAAGCACAAAAGGCAGAAAAGCAAAATTCAAGCATTTTTTCTACCTTAGTTTCTAATAGAAGCCTTTAGAACACTGGGTAGCAGTGCAGTGAAACTGCTACAATAGACTTACAGCCACACAGGAGCCCAGCGAGCTGCAAAGGTCCGGCCCTGGTGCTACCCCTGCAGAGGCAGTGTGGAGAGGGGTGCAGCACACACCAAATATCAGGCTTCTGTGGGCAAAGCAGCGCTACTTGTTGGCAAAAATGAGGTGAGAGAAATTCTGTAGAAGATACTTTGGAGATCCTGTGCCCTCTGTTCAGGTTTCAGGGATGGCTTTTTAAAAAGTGTTCCTTAGCAGCCACTGAATACAGCAACAATCGTAGCAAAAAAAGGGCAAAAAGTTAAATGCTGAGTGTTATTACGAAGACAGGAGGACAAAGAGAATAGAAGTGTAAGCACAAGGAATAAAGGAGCAAAATCAAAAAATGAAGGCTGACAGACTAATATAGCCCATAAAGATCTGGAAAGTAATTATGCTTCTGAGTCAGAATCAATAGGTTAATAAAATTCCCTCCTCCGCCTCCACTGGAATAGGTGAAGAGGGGAAAAAAACCCAGAAAATTTATATTTACTGACACTACTGCCAAAGGTTTCCTGGTTTTCTGCTGGGGAGAAAATCGAGCTTGGCTGCTACTTTAACACTTTCTTCTAATAACATGGTTTATGGAACAGTAGTGACAGTCAAGATTTCTGTAAGAGAAAGGCATTTCAGCAACAAGATTAGACCAAGCATAAGCCTTACGCTATAATGGGAAATAGCCAGTGAGCCAAACTAGACCGTGACAAACAAAAGATTAATCAAATTGCAAACCTAAGAGTCAGAAGGCATGTTTAGTTTCATTTTTCTCCACCAGAAGTAATTAAACTGAGTTCACTTTGGCATGCTAGAGACACGCATGAATTCCAACTACAATAGCCATAATAGCTCTATTTGTTGATTAGGATAAATTCACAAAAGGGGAGGGGCATTCAATTTCACTCAGAGGGCAAGAAGCAGGCAGAGGGAATTAGTGGAACCAATGTACAACATATCCTGGTGATGAGGGATATAACATCACTACCCTCATCTAAAAAACTCAACAGCCTCCACACATAATTAAATTATGGGGCACACATAGATTAATTTCAGCTGTAGAAACAATACCAGTACAGGCAGTATTCCTCCCTGGAAACAGAAAGAATACATGCTCACAGAGTACTGTTATTATCTGTACAAACTATCGTAGATTTGGAGAAAGCTGTGATGTTATCACTTAAATTTAAGAAGTGAGGCAAAAAAAATTTAGTCAAATAGTGAGTGTGCTAAAAAGGCAGGTTCATGTCAAGCAGTTATCTGCTTCTCAAAGAGAGAGAGAGAGAATTCAAGAACTCCCAAGGTCTGCCTTACAAGTTCAGTGAAGGATAGCGTTTCACCTACAGGTCTTCAGATGTGTTTTGTACTCTAAAACGTTCATGTGTAAATAGGAATCAATGAATGGCATTTGAGAATAATCTGCCTGTACATGATCACCAAAGCAACAAAAGATGTTAAGACTGACATCACGGCAGTGCATATTTGAGACAGAAATCCACAAGGAGTGTAAAAAGCCTTTGAAGACAATGTCCATCAATCACCCAGTGCTTTAAGGCAATAACAACAGGTGAGAATTCCCAAGCGGACACTTCAGTAAATCAACATGAACCTCCAATTCAGACAGTACTTCAGTCTTTATAGATCTAATAGAATTAGGGATTACTTTTTTTTTTTTTTAAGAGTTGACCAATGCAAGGTTTGAACTTTCACTTACTGCCTCTGGAGTCACCAAACTGCTGACAGATCAGCACAGTAAATTCAGAGAAGTGACTTGCACTGCAGCTGCCAGGTACTAGAGTCTGACATGCACCATCAATCCCCTCTTCCCTCTCCTGTTCCTCCTGCACAGCAACACTGGTTCCAGTCTGCTCTTTTAACTGTCCTCCCCCCTCAGTTTATAAACTTCACATACTGGAAGAGATCCATCAGTGGAAGGCTAGAGAGAGCAATGGCTCCTTCATATATCTTTAGGTTTTAACTTGTTTTGAAAGCTCCTTCTGAAGGCCACAGACATACAGTCCATGAGTGCTAAATACACACAGAAAAGACAGTTAGTGGCCTTCTAAAATGTACTGGGTGTTTCCATAAATGTGAATTTATAGCTGAATTTGTTTACATAAATATTTATGTCATAGTTTCAAGACTATGAGCAAACTTTAGTAAATTATTTGGTTATGAAGAGGATTAGTTCTGTGTAGACTGAAATCACAAGAGCAGTAGTTTTAATGCCAACATGATATTCAAAACTTTCAAAACAAAGTTTTTCAAGCTTTTTTTTTTTTTTCTCCTCAAAGCAAAAGGAACAGAAGCCAGTTTGCAAGTTTTCTTTGTAATAGAAGGTAGTGTTAATGTCTCTGTTGATGTTGTAAGCTACCATTAAATAGTTCATAAAACATGTGTGTAATGATAAATATTAAACTTTGCATCCTAGAACACGCTATATGTACCTTTCCTCCAAACACTGGGAGAAGTGCTGACCAGAGAAGCCGGTCACTTGTTGGAGATCTTACAAGTGGAACTAATTAGCTGTAGAAGAAGCTGTCACTCTTGCCCTCCCCCTGCTCACATCAGAAGGCTACCCAGGCCTGCCAATCTGTTTAGCTTATGCTATTTTTACCTTTCCATCTTTTCCTGATATTGACTTAAACCCTGTAATTTGTTACACCTGGAATTGCATCTGTTAAATTAAGGGTCTAAGAAACATGCCAAGGTCCACCCACGTAGAACCTATCACTTCTACAGAAAGTATTTTAAAATCTTGCAACTTAACATTAAAATACATTCTAGATGGAGTTTTTCCAAGTAGATGGGTCAGACACCTGTCACTCACGTTTGTGGAAGCAGGGGTTAACAAGAAGTTGTACTGTAGCATTTTTGCTTATGTTCTTTATAAGCTAAAGGCAATACAGAATATTACCACAGGATTTTTTTTTCTAGAACAATACACAAAACCCTATTCAAACTGCATTTATGATACAGCCTCAATAAAAACGTTAATAATGCTTGTTCATACATCACAGCTGTCAAGAGAGAAGGTGGTAGTTCATAGTACATTTGAGACATACAGTGTTGAGTTCCCCAAAAAACTCCCCAGGTAAACAGCATGTTAATTTTTTATTACTGATACATTTCCATGGGGTGGGCTATATGTGTGCACGTGTGTGTTTCATCCTTAAAAATGTTGAGTCAACCCTTGCGCTATTTCAACACCAGCTATAGCAATTGATTTTTTTCAAGCAGAGCAATAACAAAAATTGCTCATGGAATTCGCTGCAGTATTCTTTTTTGCCTGGCAGCTGTGGCTTAATACATTACATCTTTAGAAAGCCTGTTTTTGTATTGCAGAGGCGATAGAATCTCTGCCGCTTGCTAATACTCCAGAGGTATTTGGTCTTCATACAAATGCTGAAATTGGGTATTATACACAGGCAGTTCGGGATATATGGTCCCATCTTCTTGAGCTGCAGCCTCAAACAGGTAAGTTCTCCATTACTTTGAATTGTTTTTGTAGATAAATAATGACGTGGCTTGTTGCTGTGGGGATTGTGATCCCTGCAGCCTGCCTCAGGGTGCCTGGTCCCTGGCATGGACACTGCAGCCCATCTCGCTGCCTGCTCCCGGTGTGGGGAGGTGCGGGTGCCCGCAGCCCGGCACGTGGAGGAAGGTTTTAGCAGCAGCACAGGTCAGGGGCTGCTGGCCCACCCTGGGATGGGGGGCACAGCCAGATGGTGTAGTGACCTTGCGGAGCAGAGGCAGCAAAATAGCGGGGCTGGGAGGTGAGAAAAGGAGCCGAATGGCTTGGCCCTGCCAGCATGGAGGTAGTTCAGCACGTGCCCAGAGGCATGCAGGGTGCACATCAGTGCTGCGGAGGGTGGGAGACTTTGAGGGCAAAAGGCGAGTCAGCTCTCAAAGTTCTCTTAGGGAATTAATAATAGAAGGGGTAGCATATGCAAATTTAGCCTCACTAAACCATTTTGGTTTCAGGTGAAACTGGTACAGGAATTAGCCGAGAGGAATATATTGCAAATGTTGCTAAGGATATAGAAAACAAAATACCGCAAGTATTCGATCTTGACCAGATAAGGAAGGGTTTTGGACCAGACATAACCCCTACGACTGTGGTGCTATTGCAGGAACTGGAACGCTTTAATAAGCTGATTGTTCAAATGGCAAAGTCATTGGCTGAACTGCAGCACGTAAGTAAAGAACACAGCTACTGAATGAAATCAGTCAAGCTTCGCCTGCCCCAGGCTGGCACTCAGACTCCTACCATCTTTCCAGGCCTTGGCTGGGGAAGTTGGAATGAGCACTGAACTGGATGATGTGGCTCAGGCTCTCTTTAACGGACAGATTCCTGGAATCTGGCGGCGGCTGGCCCCCAACACACTCAAAACACTTGGAAATTGGATTATTTTCTTTAGAGCTCGGTATAACCAGTACAGCAGCTGGGTAAGCAAGTGCCTCCAGAAAGCATTTTGTCTTGTTAACCTGCATGATATGCTGTGCAAATTGGTGCACAAGTAAATCAGTGAACACATGATGCTTTAGACAAGTTGCTTGAACTAACGCTAATCGCCACCTAGAACGATAACAAATCATTGTATGACTGTAGATGCAAGACAGACTAGCCCATGGTGTTGGCCTCTGGGCTGAGTACCAGGTGTGGTGGGAGAACCAGGTGTTGCAGATCATCTTCTGTGATTGCAGGTTAATGAGCGCGAGCCAAAGGTGATGTGGCTGTCAGGCCTGCACATACCGGAAGCTTACCTAACTGCTCTTGTTCAAGCCACCTGCAGGAAAAACAAGTGGCCCCTGGATCACTCCACCCTCTACACCGAGGTAACCAAGTACAGGACTGCAGAAGAGATCACTGAAGGGTCTATTCAAGGTAGGTGTTTTTATGATTATTTGGCAAAAATAATACAGTAGCTGAATGGTGAGAGAGAAATTGCCTGGCATAATAAATAAATTACTTAGATTATACCTCTGCAGACTGCACCCTTGGCTTTGCATTTCACAGTCCATGTGATTTCAAGCTGGGAAGGAGCTGGATTCTGGTTTCTGCTTCCCTGCTGCCTACACAGAATTTGATTTTCCTTCTTCAGCTCTTTTCGCCCACGCGCATGTACCTGAACTTACACTGCTCTCTTGCTCTCTGTATACTTTTTTACTTAATGGCTAGAGCATTATCAATCCTAGCAGGTCTATTTACACCACAAGTAATATGTTGAAATATATTTAAACAAGAAGTAAAGGCAACTATGTATAACTTATTGTGTAGATACAGTTTTATGAAATCTCTATGACTGGCAATGCTCTAATTACTAAATATAACAAATGCTGGGTAAAGGGGACAGCTGAGCAATGTTTTTGAGTCCTAGAGCTGATTGGGAACAGAGGAAAAAAAAAGTCTGCTTGTTTTTGCTAAATCTAACTTTCTGTTAAAAATAAAAGCCACCTCAGGGGGCATACCTAGACTATTCTTTATTTACTGGCATTTCATCAAAATGCTTGGTATTTGTACCAGAACAACTCTATCCTAACCCTTCACCTTTTTTTCAGAATGATGTAGTGAGCGGTCCCACAGGAGTTACAAAGCTCTCTTACACCTTGGCTATTACTTGAGCAAGTAATTGGAGGAAGAGAACTGCAAGCAAATCAGTGTTTTCTCCTAATAATGTTTAGAATATGTAATACAACTCAGAATTTTAATTTGAAAAAAAAATTTAGAACACAGCTATATTGTAAAAACAAACACCACAGATAAGTATACCTCTGTGTAGCTGCAGTTTGGAATGTAGTGGGTTTTGTCACGACTACAAGTGCCAAGGACAGCTGTTGCAGGAATAGTTGTCTTAAACTGATTTCTTGAGTAGCTCAATTACACAAGGTGTTGCATTTTCTGCCCATACAGGCTGCTTTGTTTCTGGTCTGTTTCTGGAAGGAGCAGACTGGGATGTAGAGCACAGCTGCCTTACCAAAAGTCAGCCCAGAGTCCTGGTGGTGGAGTTGCCCATTGTGAAGATAATCCCCATTGAAGTGCACAGGCTCAAACTCCAGGTACCGCTCCTTGGGGACACAATGGCCGGTTGTTTATTAACTTCCTTCTGTTTTCACATCTCAATAGCTGGTAGTCCCTTTTCTCTTAGCACAAGCAGCACTATTTTATCATTACCACTAGCATATAAAGTATGCCATTTAACAATTTGCCTAACGTTAGCCTTCATTACGGTTTTTCATTCCTAAGGGTTACGCTCAGGGGGATTAATAGGTTTGTTGCCTCTTTTCCATTCAGGCAGTATGGGACAGGCACCTTGGGACACTTACACTCCCACTACTCTTTTATTTCCCATTACCAGTTAATGACATAAAGGATATCTACATTTCCTGGGTATCAGATATTTAAGACTTACATAAAAAAAAGTGAATTTCTGAAGACTGTCAGCTCTGCTAGAGGGCCTTCTTGTTTCTAGTTTCATGTAGTACTTCAAGCACTACTCAGTGTCCTTCTTTCCTCCACACTCTTTTAGAATACCCTCCGGACGCCTGTGTACACAACCTCCCAGAGAAGGAATGCGATGGGCATTGGCCTTGTTTTTGAAGCTGATCTTTACACCACAAAGCACATTTCCCATTGGGTCCTTCAAGGCGTTTGTCTCACCTTGAATGCAGACTGACACTCTGGAGCTGGCACTAGATTTTTCCCATAGAATCCAACCCTTTGGGGCAGTGGGGGAAAAAAAAAGGTCAAACTAGGCAGAAATTCAGCACCACAGGTGGGGCAGTGTTCACTTAGGCACACCTGACTTTAAATAGTATGATGTAACCAAGCTAGTACTGTCATCAATAAACACATTTGAAGAGGAAAGTGTTTTTCATAATTTGTATTTCCTTTTAGAGAGGCTCCAAGCTGGTCTATGTATACGAAAGAGGTAATAACTTAGTCTTGCACACACAAAGACCGAGGTTTGCCTGTATGGTTGTAAGAAATGCTTTTAATTGCCCAAAGCATCACTTCTGCTGTGCTTAGAAGCGGTGCCTTCCACCATCCTTGAACAAGCGGCAGGGTAGATAAGTCATACAATAGATCGCCATAAAAATATGGCAACAACCACCAAAAAAACCCAAACCCACTGCTGGTTAATGCAATACTTTTAAAAATAGTAACCCACAGAATAACAAGCTTTCTTTAACCAACTGTTTTCCAGGAACACAGCTGTTCCCTATCCCTCCCCACCATTCACGTAAGAAATCCTACCTACCACACAACCAGCAAGGCGTAACACTGAAGAGTGCCTCTTGGGCGTCACAACAGCAAGTGACCTAGTCTTGAGGGTGCACAGGCGCAGGAGGCCTTGGGCGACTGGGTGTCCAAACCCTCTCTGACTGGGAACAACCCTGCTGTAAGTTGTCATGCTGCACAGGAAATTTAGCAGTACCACAGTTAGGGAGAACAGCTTTTGTCATCCCG
Organism: Chelictinia riocourii; assembly: GCA_026930925.1. Taxonomy (NCBI): domain Eukaryota; kingdom Metazoa; phylum Chordata; class Aves; order Accipitriformes; family Accipitridae; genus Chelictinia; species Chelictinia riocourii. Next base: position 19,016,431 of record JANZLP010000075.1, read on the forward strand.
CCAGTGCCTTTGTGGGGGAAGCTGACAGATAGCAATCCAAGGCTCCAGTGGGAGATGCACACCAACACACAGCTGCAGAAGAAGCTCAAGAGGGGCAGACTACAGCTGGCAAGGGTAAAGAAAGAGGGCAGGCAGGGATCCTTCATCAGCTTTCACAGAGAGTATGTGTTCCAGGTTTTTGAAGGCACATCATAAGCTTAGCAGCATTTGGGAGCCATTGTTTCTTGCTGGTCCTACTCAGAGGCTGCAGACAAGAGTGAAACAGAGGTGAGCTGGAGGTGCTAATCAGAATTTAAGAAAAATGGTCAAATTTGTGCTCCCTTCCCAAAAATTACATACGCTCACAGCTCACATATGCCTTTCTTTCCTAGGAAAAAAAATAATAAAACAGATAATCAAGTAGTCTAACAGCTGTTGGGTCCACCTGTTGCTTACTAGGAAGGAGTAGGGGAATCAGGGCAAGTGCAAGGCAAGTCCATCCCAAGCCACAAGGATAAAAACCAAGGATGACAGGTTCTCCTCCTGTATGAATTGGTTACATCACTTAAATTTAAACTAAATAATACACACATTTTAGAGGGACAGCTCAGGTTTCTAAGCTGGCAGAAGCCAGCACAAGACTAAGGTTTTCAGGAAACAAAAATAATGCCTTTACAAAAAAGTGCAGGTTAGAGCATAAAGAACCATTTCCATATTGGATAGCCAGTTACATTTTCTCCCTGGAAAAGGAGCTCTGAGCCAGTATGGAAGGTGCTAGAAGTGCAGTGTACTGACTAGTGTAACAAACAAGTGATGAAGCCATTAAATTAAAAAAAAACAAAACACAAACAACCCACCCATTAACCCAGTGTTCATACTCTATGAGAATCATTAACCCTTTAAGAGTGCTTTATTGCCCTCCCCCCAGTTTTTACTTAAAGCCACAAACCAAAGTATTTAGGATTAATCAAGTAATGCTTGCTGGGACTCTCGGGGAAACTATGAGCACAATTTGCAATCCAGAGCATGTGCTATGTGGAGGAAAAGATGTCCTTAGTTCATTTTGAAGTATATGTACGTCTGCACTATTGTCAATGCTACTGTGAGAAAGGCTTTGTCATGGAGGTTACTGTTTGTGTATGAAGTGCTTACATCATACACAGTGAAGACAAGAGAACCACTGGTAGTTCAAATGTTAACAAACAGCCAGTACATACTGCTGCAGGTTTATAGTTAAGTTTGTGTTTTCACTAATATCAATTAATAACACAGCCTGCAGCCTGTGCCTTTGTCCACATGTGTAGTTACAATAAATGGAGCAGTGCTCAGAAGCAAGCAGTCAGGTACCCCTGATTTGGCCACAGCATTTAGTAGTTATATACCTTGCCATATGAACACAGTCCTATTAGGTTTCGTTAGAGGAGCATAATCTATCAATGATGTATCTGGAAGAAGTTTGGCATGCAGGGGGCTTCAAAAGAAACTTTACTGCAGGTGCTATTTATCCTACAGGATCACAGTGCATAAACAGCAACAGAGTAGAGCATTTCAGTGATTTTACTCAAACAGTTCTGTCTGTCCCTGAGTGCTTTCTGACCACTTTGCTTCCATGGACCTGATCCACTGCCAGCGTTTCAACCTCCGGCTGAGGCTGGGATGGCGTGACATGGTGGATGCGATGTGCCACCCCAATGTGTGCCTTGTGCGGCTTCTCTCGGGCTGGGCTGTGT
>JANZLP010000075.1:19079272-19091032 GCA_026930925.1 Chelictinia riocourii
AAACTCATTCCTAAGCTGTTTGTTTCTCTTTTGAGACAAGATTATTGTGTTTTGGTGTGCTCTTTTTTGGATTTTTTAAACAGTCACCACCATCTGCTGCAGAAGAAAATACTGAACACAGGAGGAGTGAACAAAATGCAGATTTCAATCCATAGTTACAGTGAAGATGGCATTACCAGGCAACTGGTCAGAATGAGCAAGTGGTCATAAAGAGCTCCCAGACTCCATGTTCGTTTGAAGTCCTTCCATCAGAGACTGGAAGTCAAAGAACAGCCTCTCAAACTCATAAAAACACTCTTATCTACTGGCCTATATTATAATGAAGCTAAAAAGTAAACTCATCACCTACAAAACCAGGTAAAAATTAATAAAAATGGAAAGAAGTGCTTGTTGTCATAACACAGAGATTCACAGAACTCTGCACATCTTGTCCATCATACAAGATACCTGTTAGTTCAGTTTTTTCTTTTTACCGAAAAACATGACTACATTCATCTCAGTGGTGCAAAAAAAAAAAAAAAAAGTCTAATACTGCTGAAGAAACAGTTTTCCATTGGGACTGCACAGTGTGATGAGATCTGGATGCTCATTCTCATCAGTATATCACGCATGCAAGAAAAATATTCTCCTGGCAAAGTTTCACCATGAGGTAAATGCATTGTTTGAAAGTCCTGGGGAACTGAAATGGAGTTGAAATGATCTGCCAGGAATGATGATTTCATTAAGGAGAAAGTTGTCACTCTAAGGCAGTATGCTTCATTTTGTCTAGCAACTTAGTGCCTTCTGCTAAGGAAAGGGTTAATCAGCTTCATAACTAATAATCAAGTCTCATTAAATTGAAGGGTATATTTTTAGGTACCTGTTTTCAGGGATTTGGGCAACATTCAGATCAAAGTACTGCTTAGGACTGAAGGGATGTGTTTTAGGTTTTGCAGTATGCTGATGACTGACAACCCATTTTAATGGGATTCAGCTAAACTGAAATTATGATAGATAAAGACAGAGTTGTACTGCAGTAATATAACTTAAAAGATGTAGTGATATGGCATTACAGCTGTAGAGCTGCCTTTAAAAAAAACACCCCAACAAAACAAAAAAACCCTCCATGTTTACAGAACCCAGGAAAAATTGAAGTTACAGAGCATAAGCAGGACAAATTATTCATGGATCCTAAACAGGTCAGCTACAGACCACTGCAACAATATCAGAACTCGGGAGTTAATTTCATTCTTCTCTCACCCACCCACCCACACAGAGCGGGGTTTATTTCACATTTGCAGTACCATGTATCCACTACAGAAACATGAGCTGCTCGTATTCAACACCACTTAGGCAGTGCAAGACTTAAGAGAGATCATGTATTTCTACACCATCATGAACTGGATAGTATCTGTTTCAGTGCTCTTACACAGAGATAGCATCACCTTCCCTACCGACAGAGGGACTGACTCTTACCAATGCTGTTCAATGGTACCTTACAGCATAGATACTTAGTGAGGCTGGTTTACTTAGCCTCCAAGAGAGGATTAAAGTGCAACACGCAGATTTCACACTTCACAACATGACACGGTCAGTGTAGACATGGAACTGCAATCCTCTTGCTTACTGTTGGACAGACCACAGGAAGAGTGGACTGTAATGTCATTGTCCTCTTGTGCTTTCCCAATATGGGCTTTAGCTTAGCAATTCAGGCCCAGTCCTGTCCAATGGTCTGGCACCATCAGGAAATATTTGTCCATAGCTTCACAAAACCTGGTCCGGTACAGTTCTGGAGAGACCACAGTTGGCATCTTACCTAATGTGTAAGAGTCAAGAACAGTTAGAAATGGGATAAAGAGTATACTACAGTACAGACAGATGACACATGAGATTCTAACACCAGACAGCATAATCATGAAGGCATACTGTACATGGAAGAGTCTTGGAACCAACAAGCATTATTAGCTACCTTTTTTTTTTTTAAAAAAACATTAGGAAAGAAGAGAGATCAAGTTCTAGACCCCTGACACTGAACTGAGATACCTGAACTTGGAGGAACCATCTAGGCTTTTTACATCAGCCCTGATCAGTTCGGATTTTTTCTCTTCTCCTGTTTATAGATCTTTGAGGTACTCCAGCAGGGATGCACGTTTTTCTCATGAAGAATTTCACCCTGTGGACATGCCCTTATCTTCTCCAGACACCTAAGCAGTGGTACATGAAGTGTTGTTCCCCTTCTGTTCTCTTTCTAGCCCTCCTGTTACATGTGGCCAACACTAGGCAATGCTACACAAAAGGTACTCTACTCGCTTCCACAAAGGGAACATATCAGCTCCTCAAAATATTGGGGAGTAGTCAATTGCTTGATAAGGATTCCTCCACACTAACAGCTCAGAGTATATCTATCCGACTTTCTGGACTCAGAAAACATCTTCTGAAACCAGTCAACAAGGGGTTTTGCTATGGATGACTAAGTTTGTATGCGAGTAGCTGGTAACTAAGAAACAGAAAAGAACAGTCTGAAAAGTAGATGACCTTTACCCCATTGCTAGGAATTATACTTCTTAAAGTGTCAAGTCCTGGAGGCAGATCAAGATATTAATTTTTCTGAAACTTCTTATTCCTTCCCCTGTTGCCCCCTTCTGGGACACTTAATCTCACGTTACAAATCTGCATGGTGGGGAAGTTGTGGCTTTATTAGCAGAGTTACTGGAAGCTTCTAGGTGACAAGGAAACATGGTCAAAAGTTTTGCTTTCATTCTGGACTTACCTTGTCCTCCCAAGATGCCAGTTGACTTCACCACCATTTCAAGCTTTTTGTCCCAGGTAAAAGTGCGAATATAGTCTATTGCAATAAAAAAATATTAAAATGTACGCACAAGCATGTCATATCTGCTATAACGCAAATAATCCTGTTCTGAAATGTATTTCCCCTCAAAAAAAAGGGAAGAAAGCAGTAGGCTTCTGCAACCAGAAGAATTCCAGTGTTCCCCCTATCAGTTGCCTTACCTTCCAGAGTATTGATTATATTTAAGTAGGGTGAATATGATATCTCAAAAGCTCAGCAAGATTACAGTGAACTCTTCCTGCCTCTGCAAAAACAGACTGCCCAGGCATGTCTGTGTGTATCTGTGTTAGAGTTTCAAGGGCTCATTTACTTAACTGAACCTCATCCCAGAAATGTATCAAAAAGCCTCACTTTACTGCAACAGGTAGCAGCATCAAGACTTGTACACCTATCCATTTAAGCCAGTAGTATTCCTCGTCATTGCAGCTACCTAGAGGTTTGGTAGCAGAAAGCAAACACTTTTCACTTCATGATAGGACACCACCAGTGACCCTGACTGGAAGAGGGGCCTGCAAGAAGGCTTCAGAATTATTTCCAAGCCCCTTTCAGAGAAAGCACACTCAGTCATTACAAGCACATGAACATTTTGGTCTGCAAAGCTAAAGCTGCAGTAAGTTAAGCTTTTCATTACTGGATATCATTATCTCCTAACATTTGACTACAACTGTAATTATACAAATCTGAATTTAATGTTTCTAGATTTACAAAAGGCCACCATATGTATCCACATTTCACCTCAGCTGTGCTTTACACAAAACTCATCCAGACGTGTCGATCTTAAGACTTACCTGTTTATCTGAATACTACTTGCAAACACTCCCTTCAAATGCTTTGGGACTGATATCAGTTTGTGCAATAGCTATTGCCACTTTATGCCCCAAGGCCCAAAGCTCCTCACAACAGGGCCTACAAATAAAATAGTCTTCACAGCTCCTCACAGACCTAGCTTACTTGTTTCCTGTAACACATTAGGATCTAAAATAGGTAGATATTCTGACCTCAGATTCAAACTCAGTCCAAACTAATCATTTTTAGTTCCACCTCACCACAAATTTAGCTTGAGTACTTTTTAAGTTCTCAGGGCATCACTGAAGGAACATTGTGATAGCCTGATACAGCAGGCATGTTCTCTCTTCTTGAATATATTTGTGTTAAACAAGCTCCTTCTGATCATGAACAGCTGTTCTTGCCACAGTGAAGGAACTGTGAGCTTTAAACATCATATAAAAATATATGCTTTAATCAGGTAAGACTTTCCATAGGACAGCAAAAAGCCACATATATGCAAGGAGCAGAGTCTCATCTCATTTACCCAAATACTCAAGAGTCTACAAAACTAGAAAGTAGTAACAGCTTGCAGTTCATTGTAGCTGAGACTTAATTCTCAACTAGAAGTGTTACTGGAATGGCTTTCAAGCTTTATCAGAAAAAAGAGCAATCCAGACCTCTGGGCTTGATATCTCATCTGGAAGAATTTCTGAGCTAGGTTTAAAGAGCATCTAATTTCAAAGAGTCACTTCCACATCCTGCAAAATGGCTTCATCTCCAAGTCCTTTGCACAATACAAGTTTGCCTGTCTAAAGAGGAGGCTCTACTTTCCAGGCACAAGTCAAAGGATGTGGCAAGGTAATTACTGCATTGCCACCCATATTATCCAGGTCAGACTACATGATCACAAGTGATCCCATGACATTTAACTTTTCTCTTCCATCCCTACCAATATTGTTTCTCCTCAGATCCCCTCCACAAAAGTTAAAATTTAAATAGCTATGTAAACATTACTGAACTTAACTTTAAGGATTAAACACATGAAAGAATACAAATAACATTCCTTACTTCAACTGGAGTCAATGTGTAGGTTAAATACCAACTTGACTGCTTTTTCACTACCTGTGAGGCCTCCTGCATATATTCTTAGTAATGCAAATGCTAACACAAGCCCATACAAGAGCTGGAGAGAAGACTTCTTGACTCCACTTTGAATACCAAGGAGAGGTGTGGGTGGTATTCCATCAGGGAGGAGACAAGCTTTCCTGACACACATCTCTGTGATACTGGTACAGTTCTAAGAGTACTGTAAACATCTAAACCAGAATAAAGCAGTTTCACCAGCTGAAAGCATGAAAAGACAACCTACCAATGATCCCAACCACCAGTTCATTGTTGGTATCATCACGACCCACCAGCAGGGAATAGTCAATGATAAGGTGGCTGGAGAGGAACTGGGAATCACTGTGTATGGAAGCTCTCAGCACAGCCTTGCAATGTGAACGGATGTACAAAGGATTGTCCCGGACCATCTTCAGAAGGTTCTCATCCAGCAGGACTACATCACAGCTTTCCTTGCCTGTGTCTGTCTTAACATTTCTATTCCTGAGGGAGCCCTTCAGGTCAAAAACCTGCAAATGGAGAACAGCACTACTTTATTTAGTCATGACACACTTCCTGGTGTGTAGCATCACTAAAGGTGATTAATTAACAAATGATGAAAAAGGTTTTTTGATAAGGGGTTGCTAGTGATCCTACAATGGAGACAGTTCAGATACAGATTATGGTGTTCTGGTTGCTAACTCTAATATAAGGGATTTTTAGGCAGAAATGGAGACTGTTACTTCTTGAAGGTAAGTGCTTTTATTTTCCTTTCCTGGAAAACAAGAGAGGAACACAGAAGTTCCAGGGGTGTGGGTTATCTTGTACCAGTCTGGTCTGATGATTAAAACAGTCTTATTTTTCCCATGGGACCTGAAGGAAATGTACCTTTCTTACAGGTGAAAATGCCATTTTATGCAAAGAGAGACAGACGATCAGGCCAGAGGACCTGAGCTGGGACATTCACAGATAACAACCCCTGGTGGCTTTCAGCCTGAATGCAGAGGCAGGATAGGAGAAATACAGAGGCAGATCTCAGCTGCCTGCTGACCTTCTCCCACAGTGTTTCGTGGGTCTGGAGTTTAACGCTTGCTTCTTGGGAGGAAAATGAATTCAGTGAGAAGCTGTGGCAGAAACAGCACTTTGAAGAAAGTCTTGTGTTACATCAATAGCTGTTTCCACTCAGCTTCCTGACCTGAGGCTGGAAACAAAATGGGCATGAGGCAAATTTGATGTAGGAAGCTATTTCTACTGAAATCCAGAATGCTTTAGTCCAGGGGCTACCACCTGCTGAGAGAGTAGCGTCCACCAGTGTGTGTAAATGGCATCCCTGCCGTGTAGGTGATGGTATATTCTGCTGTGACTGTAAAGGAGATGTTTTCTGTGGAAAGGAAACAACTGCTCCAACACCATGGTTCCAGCACTGGTAAAGAGAGAAATCCTCCCACACTGCTTGCCCACAGCTGTTGGGGGATTAATGTTTGCAAACTGCGTTGTGTCTATTCACTTACTCACTTAAACTTCTCAGATTTCTAAGGTGCCAATCACAAAAATAAGCTATTTGAACATGGAAAGCTTTGCAGGAATTACTGTTACTATAAGAGGATTGTAGTACATTTTTTTAAATAGAGGAATAAACAAGCATATTTTCTATTTAGACTTGTATTAGCATATGATAGAATACTGCCCTTTGCCAAATCTCTGGTGTGATGAGCTTGTACAACGCATAGCCGTGTAGTACCTCAAATGCCATCCTTCAAACAGAGTTTTCTTCTTGTTTTCTTCTGTACTAAACAAAGGGCCATGTACTGAATGTCACATAATGACATCTTATCTCCAACCTGTGAGGAAATTAGAACAAGCTCAGACCTCAGTGGTCCTTGGGAGTCCCCACACAAAGGTAACAAGCCTGCTGCTGCTGAGTCTTTCTCAGAAGGGCACCAGTGTCCACAAGGAGAGAACACCAGATCCAGACTCAGAGGTATGCTTCCTCTGACTGGGGTTTTGTTTCAGTTTTGCTGGTACCTTTTTATTTTTCTTCTTAAAAAAACAAACAACACACTCAATAACCTCCCCTTCACATGAACCAAACCACCAAAAAATGCTTTGTATTGCGCTTAGAGCTAGTGACCAGCTGCAAAGATCAAGTTGGGTCTAAGTTCTAGTTTCAGCCCCCAAAAAGCTATCTCTCTAGTTCTGCACCCCAGCAAACACAACGGTTGTAGGATGATGACATCTAAATGCAAGAAGATTGAAAGGAACAATATAAAATTGATGAAAAAAAAAGAGAGGCTCCAAAGCACATGCTCTATTAATGACTCAGGACAATACATCAACGCCTTCCATTACTTCTCTGAAAAGCTTTGAAAAAGGCAGAGGAGACCAGATAATAGGCACCTCATCTTTTTAGAACCTCATCTTTTTAGAGCAAAGATGTTATCTTCCCCTGGAAGGAAAGAGCTGTCAATTCATCTAAGGACAGCAGAGTTTAAGTAGCAGCTCAATATTGTTGATGATTGTCAGCCAGGGAACCTTTGGCTTAGGTTAGCTTGTGGGAAGCCTTCATAAACTGCTCTGAGCTTTCAGTGGATGTGTTAGAGAAATAAATAGAATATTATTTGCAAGCCCTGTGTAGATTCCAGGAAAATGTGGTGCTTGGACTGGGGGCTTCTCCCCATGAACATTGGGAGTGTGTCAACAATGACAACCAAGGGTCTGGATGCAAAACACAGAGGGACTTTTAATGCAGAAGCTGAAGCTGCCATGGGTCACTTTTACAGAGAACTTGCACTTTTTTCTGTGAGGGACTTTGTGATGTTTCAGGTTATTATTCAGCAACAGTTGCAAGAGTCCTCTTGAACAAGACTCTGTTGTGGCACGGGGGTTTAAAAATAACAAACCTGGCTAATCCAGGGAAGGAGATGTCCAGTGAGGGACAATTTGCTGTGGGAGGTAGTTCTGGTAACACAGACAGAGACATTCTGATGCTAACAGGAAAGTGCCGGAAGAATCAGTGCTTGCTTGGATATGGGCAGCCTGGCTGGCTAGGGCTTGAAGCTGATGCACTTCTGCAGAGCACTCACAAGAGGAAGCTTAAAACAGAAGCGAGAGCAGAGGATGGAGCTAGCAACCTTTTCTGTGCTGGGGAGAAGAGACCTGTGCATGGGGCCACTGCTGATCCACAGCTGAAGAGCAAAGCCTTCAAAATACAGTGCAGCATGCACAAAATAACTGACACACATTGTATTTTCAACCAGGTCTCCATGCGCTCAGTAGGTGCATGGCAAAAACCAGATGAGACACTGGGGATAGAAATAGGTCTCCCTCTCTGGCAGGGCACAGCTAAGGCAGTCAAAAAAGCTGAAAGAGGTTTTGGGGTGTACCGAACATCAGAAGCTTCTTTCACTGATCCCACCATGACTTCTAGCAGTCTGCAAGGTAGAAGTCGATATCTGCTTAACAGAGTTAATTACAGTTATGCTGGCCGAGCTGAACTTGTTCTGACTCTGAGATGACAGAGGCATAGGACAGAGAATATTTGGTCCTTTGAATAGCTGTCATGAAAACTGTATTCCAGATCACTCTTCTGAAGTCAACAGAAAATGACTGACTATGATGAAACCAGTCATCAAGGGGCTCAAAATGGGTGCACTGAGCTGGTTCGTTATACCCTTCAGATAATACTGAAGGAATTTCCTACCTATGACAAAATAACGGCACCAGAAAGTTAACATTTTTGTGCTGCAGGTTCTGTTGTTGTTTGACTTTCCTGAGCTATTTCCTTGCTCCCATTCATCACAACACTGACTGGATGATTTTTTGCCCCCCTCCAGTTTTTCTAGAACTAATCTTTTGAGTTTTGTGAAGTTGATCTTGGCTCATGGCACACATCCCACATCTGTTTTCCTAGGCTTTACCAATTGACTCAGAAGGATTGCATTTTAACTTCATCCCCCCACTGCTACTGTCAAGTTTAAAAACAAAACTAAACACTCCCACCACCACCAAGGTATACCTGGTGTCTGGGAAGGCACATGTCCCCTCACCTCCTGGTACTGACTAGTGAAAGGTTACTGTAAGAATGTTGATTGCTTATTTATTATTCTTTAAGATGATATGGTAAGAACTGACAGCATAAGTTAAATATAATTATTCTGTATGAGTGAATTTTCAAAGCTCTCCTTTTGGTTCTTATCCAAGATCCTTTGAAAGCACATCGGTAAAGATAAGCATGCACACAGACCAGTGGGATATGACATATTCTTAAACCGGTCATGGTGGTTTTGAAACCTTTTGAAACCAAGACCCGAGAAACTGCCCATCCCTGTTCTTGGGCAAACTCCCACACACTTCCAGGAGAGCCTGACTTTGGACTGAAGACCTCAATACTGCATGTTCCAAAGTGACCAATGACTTGGCAGAACAATCCCCAGGCACTGCAAGAGACACCAAACTTTCAGGTGGAAGGTACTTGCTGAAAAGTTTGGTCTCTCAAGATTCAGACTTTCTCAAACTGAAACTTTTAAAACTATTAATCTTCTTTGAAAACATAAGCTCTTAGCTTCTTAGCACCTTGCTGAATTTCAATTAGGGCAATTGGAAGGGAAAAATGCTGAGTTCAGTAAGGCAACATTTATATTAGAGATAAGATATGCCTAAGCAAGAGCATGTCTGTTGGGCATGTAGTCAGAAAAGCTCTGTTGGACCTCTGCAGATTCATGACCTTCAGTTAAATTTGGCTAGATACATCTGGGCTGGGTATGCTTTCTACCATTCTGCATCTGGTAAGACAGTTAATAAATACTTCTTTCAGCATCATCTTTCCTGTGGTATTTTGCTCAGTCTAATCCTGCTACTAGGCAGAACTCAGAAATGCAGGAATGTGAAAGTTAGAGGGGAGGGTTTTGTCCCAAGTGCAAAATGCTAAATCTGGACTCCAGTAAACATTTCCTTGGCTGTGGGAGTCAAAGCCCGGAGACCAACATAAAAGATGAAGGCCAGGGGTTAAAGGCAACTCCATGCCAGGTTAACCCCCTTTTCCCTGGCCCAACTCTGAGCATTGAAGAATTCTGACCATCTCTGCTTGGTTAACCCATGAGCAGGATGGCCACAGAGATGAAACAGTGACACACATCAAAAAAAGAAAAAAAAAAAAGAGGAAGTGAAGAGAAGTTTTAAATGCTGCTAACTGATAATTATTCTGAAGAATGAACAATGAGGGAAATAGCTTTCACAGGGGCAAACCACTCTGATTTGGAAAAAAGGTAAAGTTTTTAAACTCTTACACAGAGTAAGCTCTCTGGTTGCAATTAAAAAACGTTAGCTCAGTCAGGCATGGAGAGTGCTTCCTTGCCAATGTCCACGTCTTGTTTTGTCTCTGATAATTCCACATTCTGCTTTTAAGAGACAGCTCATGTTTGATGTTAGTGTGTCACTATATAAGGCTAAATGCTGTCCTGGCATATTCTGACCCTTAAAAAAAAAGGAGGGGGGCAATTTTTATTTTTTTTTACTGGCAGATTTATTTAAGATGATAATTATTGGGTTTGGGCTGCACACTTCAAGCTGTGTGACTTTTGCCATCATAATTCACAGAGATGCCCCCAAAATGCTACTCCGGAAACGAAGTTTGAAAGCTGGACTAGGAGCAAGGGTCCATCTTTCTTGCTTTTGTACTTGCACTCCTTCTCTGGGCTGCTGGGCTTGCTCTGAGTTCTCCAGCCCATTGCAAGGTGTAATGGTAGTGTAAGGAACTATATTAGTTCCTTATAGCTCCTCTTTGTATAAGGCCTGGGGTAAAGAGCAATCTACTCCTTAGAGTTATTCCTGAAAGGGGCTATGTCAAAACAAGGAAAACTATCAGGCAGAACAGCTGCATTTGAACACCTCCCTCTAGATACATTCTTGGCCACTGCAAGGAATAATTTGGAGACATGGCTGGTGGACTGACATTTGGATGTATTTTAGTGAAGCATAACACATCAGGCCTCCTTGGAAGTGAGCCCTCCTCACTTCACCTAGTTTAGAGTTCCTTGCATCTCCTTGCAGCAGGTAGCCCTTTAAGTCAGGAGAGCTCCAAGCCACACTGCTACTTGTATAGACTGTTGTGCTCCATCTTACTCATTTCTCTTGAACCTCTCATATTCACTCTTTCTCCCCACACCCAAAATAAAGATCCTTGAGCAAGTAGGTGCATCCTGGAATGACTAAGAGACTCCAAAGCTCCAGACTTTGGAAAAATCAGGTGCAAAGTGAGAGCAACAGGTTTACAATGGTCACCTGAGTGTAGCATTACACAAATGCCAAAAGCAAGAGAGTTGAACATTGCTTTTTTTTAAACAACAGTTGGGCTGCATTAACCACAAAGGAAACTCAAGAAGAGCTTGTGTCTGGAAGTAATAAAAAACATTTGCATAACATGCATGGTGTATTCAGTGCTAGCAGTAGGTGCTGGATGAAGAGTCCAACAGGCTGGGTGAACTCCTTTGTCAATGGGCATGCAAACCCAGAAACCCGGTCCCAAAAGTGGCCTGGAAATACCTCCTCAGGGCAGAAGCTGGGTCAGCCTTCCAAACACAGGTACTGTTTCACCTTTCAAAGAGTCAACTCAGTTTCCAGGTGACCCCTGCAATGCATGACAACCATTTTTGAGACACCAGAAGTAGATACAGAGAGGAAATTCATATGATCCAAGCAACTATGAAAAGTTAACCTCCTAAACCTGTGCTAGAATTAGGGCACACAGGTGCCCCAAGTGGTGGTACAACAACCTAGCACAGAGCAACATCACAGGCTGAAAGCTACATAACTGCAATGACAGAAGTATGCTGGTGTAGCAAAACCAGTCCTACTCTCTGCACTAGCATGGAGGTTGTCAGCAATTTCCCTCCACCACTCTACAGCGTATCCCTCACACTTGCTGAGGTTGCAATAAGTCCCAACTATTTTCACATGCAGGCATCAGTCATCTGCTGTTGGCTATAGTCAAGAGAACTACCTGCCTAGAAGTAGATTAATTGTAATAAACTTCAAAAAGACTTAAACAGAAATGTTTCTATGATTCA
>JANZLP010000075.1:19122986-19135953 GCA_026930925.1 Chelictinia riocourii
ACACACAGATAAAACTGTCCCTTAGATCTTAAAACAGAAGGCTGGCTTTGAGGTTACTGTTTACATGGCCTAGTGCTGGTTCTTTGCATTTTGGTGACCTGGCCCACAGAAAAAATGGAGCACTGAGAATCAGTAGTGTGGACATTTGTCTACCACTGAGCTGGGAACAAAACTCCTTAAACTGAATGTGAGCGTTGCTTATGGATATCCTCTTCCCCGTGAGTTCGGAAGGGGAGAACCATGTAAGAAAGCAACAGCCACACTGGGGACAGCCTATTGCTCACTTGCTGCCGGCAGCGCTGATCCCATCTCCGACTCGTGGGGTAGTTTGATTTACGGGCAGGTTCCACTTTTACTGAAGAATTTCCCATCAAATGTCTGTAGCGTTTCCAGAGATATTGTGAAAAGGAAACGGAAAACAAGTTTTACCCTTTAAAATATGGAACAGGACATTTTCTTCTTGCTTCAGATGGCCAAACAGTCCTTGAAATTGAAATTCACGGCACTTGGGAGCATTATAGACTCGGGAAGAAAAGGGGCTGGAGGACAGACGGAGGAGGGAGCAGTTTAAAAGCATACATGCAGGAAGGGAAAGAAGAGCAGGGAAGGGAGATGCCAGCTGTCAGTACAAACCCGTTCTTTCTTCATGCACATTTGTGATACCTGACAAGAAAACTTCTCCACTACTACAGGTTACCTCTAAAGGATTTTCAAAAGACGATTGCATGGACCAAAGAAAGTAACATTTTCAAGTGTAAAAAGCGTAACTGCTAAACTAAAATGAAACAGGGGGAAAAATGGTACAGTTCAAAAGGATTAGAGGATTTATCTGATTAATTTTTGAAAACTCAACAACAAAAAAAAGGTTCAAAACTTCCTAGTGGCTGTGACTGAAGCTGCTGTGTTAAGCATGGAACTAAGCAAGCTCCCATAAACAGAGATTGGTTTCATCCTCAAAACAGTTTTTAATTTTTTTTTTTTTGAAAGTGCTTCACTGTATTAGAAACGTCTAAGTAGCATTTCCAAGATGCTACGTCAAGACCTGTGAACAAGCAGGCAAAAGTAAATCCCACACTAATTTGAACACAGAGCATCAGAAGAGAAAACATGGCATTACCATGTATTTAAATAGTGAAAATCCAAATGCTTATGGGAACAAAGATAATGGTTTCTGCAGCTTCAAATATAAAACCTCAGCTCTGCATGCTCTGACACTTCTCTTGGCCAAGATGTAAACAAAGACAGCCTCTTCAACCCCAAATAGTATAATACTAACGATGGTGATCGTTTAAACAAGGGAAAAACTGACTTTAATGGGGGCTGAAAAGGAGAAAGAGTGTTAATGCTATAAAGCAAGATTCATAGCTTGGAAGGGACACGAAGAGCTGTGCAAGCGTCCCTTTTTCCCCCCAGTTATCCAATTCACGTACAAAGGATGCTCACAGACAGGTTCCTCCAACGCTGCCTCTGAGGGTCACCTGCTGCTTCATTTGTATACGCCAAGAAACGACACGTAATTTTAGTAGTCAGCCTTGTCCAGCTTCCTAGTTTCCAGCAACGCTGTCAGACCTACACAGCTACCGTGGGCTGCAGAAACAGGGCTGAATACCAGCAGAGCACTAATTATGCGTATGTAGGACTCCAAAAAAGTATTTGCATAAATACAAAGTGCCTGTGGAGAGTTCTCAGGCCAATTTTTCCATGTTTACTACTTAATTTGGAGCTATGTTTTTGAGAAAGGGGAGTCTAGCTGAGGGTGCACCTCCCTCTTCTGACCCAGAGCCTTTTGATCTGCTCTTTCTCTCATGCAGATCTCCTTCTGGGCGATATGTGCCCACTTAAACATAATGTGGACCACAACAAAGATGTAATTATGCATAAGTAGTGCCCAACAGAAATAATCTAAGAAAAATGAAACTTGCTTTAAAGCAATTTTATCTAGCGTTCTTTACTATACAGACATAGCATATTATTTTGGAAGGAAAAAATATCTTAGTGGCTGCATAAAGCATAGAAAACCAGTGTGGCCTGTATGAAATGGGATTTGTATATTTAAGAAAAATATAAAAACATTCTCCTCTTTTTTCCATCTATGATATTCTCCAGTTTCTCCTAGCCTCCAGGTATGTTTACACAGCAGCCAGAAATAGGTAGGTGTATACATATCTATAGCATAGCATGTACCATTCACCAGAGTATTCCCATTATTTCAGTGATGTTCCTCAGGTGAATTGAATGGGATGATGGAGAAATGAAGACGTTGCCTGCCCATTTCCCTGTCTTCACCAGCACAACCACGGTATTTTATGACATGAGAAACTTATGAGAGGGGATACGGTTTCTCGGTGTTCCTGGCTTGTATACAGCACTAAAGGTTAAGAAACACCTCCAGACCTACGACTTCTCAGTACCATATCTGTTTACATAGTAGACAGTGAAGATGTCCAGTGTGATGGATGGGAGTGGCTTCAGACAACGGGATCACTCCATTTCACTTCTCTCCATCACTTGAGCCTGACAAACAACACTACAAGCAGTTGGCTGGCTACTGTTATGCCCTTTTGACTTTGAACATGTCCTAATATGACATTAACCTCAGCTTACCAAACAAGACATAGCTAGATTAATCTGCTCTCTCCTGCTCTTAATTAAGAGGAAGTTCAATCAAGCCATTCCCCCACTGAAGACGAGAGCTGCATCTCTGGCCTTATGGACTTCCACTGATGCCTTGGGGCCAAGTGGGAGCACTGGGGAAGAAAGAATAAAGCAGAGTTTCCTTCCTGTAACTGAAGGGAAGCTCAGCCCTCATGCTTGGCGGAGCTTAGAAATGCTCCAAAAGTCAGAGCTCCTTCTCAGACCAACTGTTTCTGAGGCATCCCATGTGATAACTCTTCCCATTCTTTCCATTCTCTCTATTCCCCAAGGTGGAGAGGGAAGGAGGAAATGACAACTCAGTAGGGCTGATGGGATTACATATTCTGCTGAAGGAGCTTGTGCGTACTAAAAGCAAAAGGCTCAGCAATGTCTGCTACTGTGTGTATCTCTCAGGGAGGTGTTGCAGATAATGCTGAGTCTGGTAGCCTTCCAGCTCTCCTCCTCCCACATTCTTCTGCCCTGAGAAGCCTGCCCTTCATCGGTCATTCTGGCAGAGGGCTGAAGGTAGGGCTAGTCACGATGGTGAGTGTTGGCCCTGGCTGTCTGGGACATCAGGGTTCTCTCTGCTCCCCTCTGATCCTACTGATGTAAAACTCTGTGAGGCAGGCACAGGATTCATGTGCACACTTCTGTCCTCTTTACAACCTCCTCTTTGCCAAGGACTGTGTATTTGTTTTAGTTAAAGAAGCTTGTGACTGAAAACAGCTGCAGACTGAGTGGAAAAATAACACCTAAAAATAGCCCCAGCCTGAGAGCACAATGTGCATTGATTTTACTATGAAGAGTACAAGAGCAGGGAGATGGTGACTAGGCTGGTATGTTCTAATACTTCTCACCCTGCCATATTTAGAGTGCATGTAGTAAGCCAGGCAGCCAAGTCAGTCCATGTAGGTATTTGACTGCTTTGGAAAGGTTCCCGGCAGAGCCACTCCAACTACAACAAATTAGTGTGGTATTTTTGTAAGCTGACAGTGAGGAAATCACCCCACAATATTACCATGTTCTGCAGAGAACAGAGAATATGTAACTGCTGAATAAGGAAGACATATCTCTCACTGATTGTTTCCACTCAAAACATT
The DNA here is from genome assembly GCA_026930925.1 of Chelictinia riocourii. Classification (NCBI taxonomy): domain Eukaryota; kingdom Metazoa; phylum Chordata; class Aves; order Accipitriformes; family Accipitridae; genus Chelictinia; species Chelictinia riocourii. Next base: position 19,126,721 of record JANZLP010000075.1, read on the forward strand.
TTCCTAGAATAAATTATCAAGTAGATAATATAATTTTCTCCTGTCTGCTGTATGCTGGGATGGGACCTGAAGGAGAATTGTGTTCTAGATGCAGATCACAGACCCACATGCATTAATTTCTCTTACAGTTTTGCCAACTTCAGCGAGCCAAGCCCATGCAACAGCTCAATAGAAATAACCCTTCAGATTCACTACCACAGACAACAGGGGTGCTAATAGAAAGCAGAGCTGCATCAGAGACATCATTTTTATGTTATGATGACTATGACTACCCACTTAAGCAGTTGGTGGCAGGGTCATGTGCTACCCTCTTCAGAGATAGCTGCTATAAAATAAAGACCCTTATCATTGAAAACCCATCCCAGCATGAACCTGCCTGGATACCTCCAGGCCTTAAAGCCATGGAAGCTGGGTGTAAGTATTGAAGAACCATCTTTTTTTGAAGGCTAACCCAAGTTATGAAAGAAGCCCCAGTTTTAAAGACAGAAGTGATGTCAGTTCCTGCACCTGGGGTTGACAAGGGCTATAGTTCTGCCTTCACCCTCCTTTCTACTTAGGCTTTGAAATGTTACTAGCCCATGAACTGAGCAGTGCAAATCCCCTCTGAGAGGCAGAAAAGTGCCCTGTCAGGAGTTTTCAAATTGTTTCTATGCCAGCTACAGGTCTAATAACACCCTAACTCCTATTAAAGGGGACTGCTGCCTGAAGAGTGAGTCAAGAGGATGGGCCTGGGTGAAGAAGTTCAGTTCTGAAAAGCTCAGTGTTGTTAAACACCTTTAAAATTATTGCGTTTGTTACATACTTGTCTGCAGATTTCAGACAAATAGAGATTCAGCCACTTGCAAGATAAGCTCCAGCACCTTGTAGGTGTTTGTGCTATGACCAGATTTTTTTTCCTTTTAAACAACTGTCTTAAAACTAACTAAAGCGCCCCTCACAGTACACACACAGAAAATTTTTCTCTTTAGAAGATACAGCTCACTTGGTCTTCGTGAAAACAGAAAGGTGAGAGAAGCCCAGCACTTCATCTGTGATTGACAGACTGTCCCCAGCCAAAGGGATATTCAGACTAGTGCTTTCGGAGAGGCACCCAAACTCCTCTCTGCAGCTGGCAGGAGAGAGATCGGGCTGAGTTTACAAACATCCAAGCTTGCTTCTGACTTGCTCACCAGTAGACCAGAGCAGTTTTCCTGGTGTGCTGCCTTCAGGGGAACCACTGAGGAGACATTGCTACCCTTCTCCTGGGAAGTTGGCAAAGGAGGGTGAGGTGAATTAATACCACTGGTGGTCTTGTTCAAGGATGGCGGAGGCAGATGCTGATCTCTTCTGAGGGCAGATATGCCCTGGTTTCAGCCTGGGGTTGCCTGAACAAGCACCCATAGCTTGACCTTGATGTCACTGCACTTTTTTGAGGAAGGGTGGACATCTGAGACTCACTCTGGGGAGATGCTGGATCTTGAATTTTGTGTCACTTGGACTTTTTGCAGATATTCAAAATAGCCTCGTACACCAATATACAAAACAAGGCCTCACTTCCCTGCTGCACTGTTAGCAAGTATATGACAAAATAAATGTGAATGAAAGTGTTAACCAAAACACAGTCTATCTTTGCTTTAGATAGTAGCTGTGTCAACTGAGCAATTTTGACAAACATCAGAGAGATTTGCTATTTTCATAATCAATGGATTTTCATAAATGCTATGCGAGATACAAAACATAGTTTAAAATCAGGTGCACATCAAGCTGATGAAGAAATCCTCACATGTGATCATTGCTGTTCAAAAAAACATCCACATCTGGACAGTTCACTGAAACAACAAATCATTGTATACAAAAAAAAGAACATTCATCAAGTAGCTGCTTTCTACCATGAATGAAATGGGCCCAGCGACAGGGGATTTCACAGGTGCTCAAGATACTCAGCCTGTACTTAGAAGAGTCAAATACTAGCACAGTCAGTTGCTTTGAAGAATGCAGCTGGAGTATCCAACAAAACTGTGCTTGAGAGGGATCATATTGTTTTAAAGCTTCAACCACATTCTCTCCTAGTGTAATAAAATAGCTGAGCCAACAGCAGTTAGTTGCTTGTTGTGACTGAAGCATGTTTGCAAGTTTTTGATTTTACTGTCTTAGTTCAGAGATAAAGGTTTGATACTCCTGCTGCTCGCAAAGCAACAAGTAATGTCAACAAGCATCTGGAGAGAGTCCGGTGGCCCTCAGCTGTTACACTCTGCTACTTCTACCCACACAGTTAACACAGATAAGAGAAAAACAGTAGGCAGCAAGGAAAAGGAACAAAATCTTAAATAAACAAAGAAACCTGAGTAGCTGAATTATACCTAAAGGAAATGAGATCATCATTTGCTTCAGAATCCAACCACAAACAACTGACAAGTAATCAAAGAGTCATTAAAGTACAAGAATTCTTATGAATCACTTTCGACTTAAAATCAGCTACTCTGGAAATTCCTGGGACTCATACAAGCTGTAATTTGAGAGAATAAGATTAAAAAACAAGCCGTATATTTTAAACTTTATGAATGGTGATAATGTATCATTTGAAATCTATTGGTTTACATTTTAAAATCTATTGGTTTATTCAGTCATACCTGTTATTATCTCAAGAGCTAGAGGTGAACTGATTAAAAAAATTAACTTGGCTAATATCAAAGGGAGAATACAAAATGAAAGTGCCTGTGTTTTTAAAGATGAAGCTGGAATATTCTGAAACAACTTTATACTGGAAAATTTCCCTTAAACTTGTAACACATTTTATGACTCTTGAAATCCTTTCTGCTATAATCCAAAATTTACTGTGCCCCAATACTGCTTGATTTTGAAGCTGCATTCCAAGACACAAAGCAGTTGTAAATACAGCTATATTCTTTATATTCTATACCCACAGTTGGGGCTGCTTAATTCAGTGACAAGCTATTTGCTTTTTAAAAAAAACAAAAACAAATGACAACCTATTATCATTATGGAGGTGACAAGTCATGTCATAAGGTGTTTTCTCTAGCTTTTGTGTTCTTGATCACTAACTAAATACTGAATGTGAGGCTTAACCTTGCTCTTTTATGTGAGATGACAAAGGTTTAGGCACACATAACTGCTCATATGCAAATTCAGACCTCTCTGTTCCTAATGCACGACAAGTAGAGAGGACTTGCAAATGATTTTTCTATTTCATGGGAAGCCATGTTGGCAAAACAGACATTTTACTAGTCAAAGGACTAATTCTGTTATTACTTATGTGATACAAACCAGAATGTGCGCCACACAACCACCAGGCTTAAGGCAATATAAAGCCTCAGGTGTATCTGAGCTCTGACTCTGAGAGCCCCTTGAACAGAAGGGACTGCTCCCCCTGCAACGAGCCCCATTACCTTCAGTGAGGCCTTGCAGAAATGCCTGCTCAGGTTTAGGGCAGATTTCTAAGCATGGCTGTAATTTTAAGCATGTAGAGATTCCTACTAGACTAGTGAGTGTCCTTGACTGAGAAAATCAATGTGGAATATCAGGGTATCACAGTAAGGGAATTTTTTTTTCTGACAGAACAGCACTTGTGTGGCAGTTCTTTTTACTAATATTTAAAGGGTTACTTAACTCTTCATGAATTCTATCCTTCCGGGGTTTACTGGTGGACCACCAGAATCAATGTGTGATAGATGGTATTTCTCTTTAGCGTTAATATTTTATCATCAGCTGTGAAAATGAACACTGGAACTAATAATAACTCCACCCTGGCAACTTCTGCAAAACAATGTGAACCTCACAATCTCTTTCAGTGCACCATGATGAGATAAAAACCCTGTGTTTCTTTAAAAGGATCGGTGTCCTCATCTAGTTGGAATGGAACGCTATCTTTTCTAAATTTGCTAAGTCAAGGTGGGCAATTAATCTGAAACATTCAAGTTACTTCAACTATAAAACAAAAGAATCTGCAAGATTTTTATTGGCAACCGAAAACTAAATAACAGAATCACAGTAAACCAAGAACTGCCTGACTGTGAGTCTGATCCTACTAGCTCTTCAGGGTTGGATCCACTACATCTGACCTCTGTTTGAGAGAAGTACTATACATGTGCAAGGCATTCACAGACTTGGAACCCATGAGCAGCTCATAATAGGTGTGTACTTTTTCTTTACCCTGTGCTATAATCCAGGTACAGACAAGAGAAATATATAAAGCCCTATTATTAACAGCCCTGAGTATGTAAATGAGAGAATGACTTTAGATTGTGAACTGTATTTTCTTGTTTAGATGCTGTACTCCTACTAAGTCAGTAAAGTGTCTTCTACAAGGTCACCCATACCACTTGTAGCACCTCTCTTTTCTTCAGAAGTCTTCCCCCTTTCCATCTTGCCCACACCCCTGCCAAATTCAGATAAGATACCAAAGTGATGAAACCACAGACATGTATGAGAAAAAAGAAATGAAGAGTGGAAAGCAGAAAGTGGCTGTCAAAATAAAAAACTTGTTCATGGGTCTGTACAAGAATTTGTCTCTTAAGCCCCTTGGCTTGTCATTAATCAGTATCTTCTGGGCAAATAAGGTCCACCGAGAGTCTTTCAGGAGGCATTCATTTTGTTCACCGTTCTTCCCAAACAATTTTGATTGTCAGCTCCAGCAGACGAGTCCACACCATGAAAACAAAGTCAAATCTCCCCAAGCTGTTGATATGAGAAAAGACCTGGAAGAAAGAGAATTTCTTCAGCTTGAAAACAAAGATTCTAGGCAATTTCATCATGCTGTTTTAGGTCATGCTGCTGCCGTGCGACATCAGGCAACATGCCTTGCAACACTGCTGATGCAATGCAGAAGGAAGCAGGAGGAAATGGATTTCTGATATGCCAGTTACCCACCAAAGGCTTGGAGCATCAAACAGGCTGTCAGCTGCTGTTTCACAGGGCGAAATGTTTGCATGGCCCCTATATTGATTGAGCTCATGAACTTCTATTGAACCACACTGTTAATGTGCTTCCAATGTTGGAGCCACCAGGAAAAGGTGGATGGGTAATGCTGCACAGACCCAGCTAGCACTTACCTGTTGGGTCAGTTTTGGTGTTAACTCTGTGCCTGAAGAAAGTCATATGCATTATAGCAGGGGTTACTTCTGGCTGGGAGGTCTTTGGAACAAATGCATTCATCTCATCCTTCAATACTGCTGTTGTACCAGCAGGTCTAGCTGCTATTGAGTTCAACAAGATAGATTCCAAGACCTGTCACAGCCTTGAATTCAGTTCCTTTAATTCCAGGGTTGAAGCATAACTCTGGGATTCTGAGCCTGCTCAGGCAATGTGCAATCCCCATCCAATAAATCCCACAGTATTTCAAGGTACTGTTGCTGCTATGCAGTGTGTGTAGTGATGACTTACATTTACAGATAAAACTGTTTTTGTAGTGATTAAGTTGAAGTCTGTAAACCTCGTTGTACAGCACAGATCTACTGTTTCCCTTCTCTCGGACAGTGGCTGATAGAAATGCTTCAGCTCTCATCTCCTATGACAGTTTATCAACTCACAGTGCACCTGAACTTCCATAGAAAAAGAGGCATTTTGGTCTCTGCAGCCACATCAGAACTTTCACCCACAGCATCCTTGTCCAGGTAGAAGATCCACAGGAAAAGTAGTGGCAACATGTGTTGCTGCTTGGCAGAAATCAGGTAGAACCACCCCTGTTCCCAGGCTCGAAATGCAAAATCTCTCCATTTGCAGAGACTAAAGCAGCAAAATTGATCTTTCATGTAGAAGGAGTCCTCCCCCTCAACTTTCTCCCAGGTCACCACTACAAGGTAAATGAGAGATGTTGGTTTCCTCCCCAAGGAGTGAAAAACCAGGGAACAGGCATGACAGAAAGAATTTGTTAAATACTACATTGAAGAGCCAGTTCTGCTCCTCACTGACCTATGTGCTCTTACAGCTAGCTGGGACACATGCATGAAAATAAGGAAAGAATTTGGCATTTGGGCTTTGAAAAACATCTGAGAAAGCTCCACCCTACTAGCATTATTTTTTTAAATCCATTGTGTTTTCCCTGGGGCAGTAAATTACACTATCTTAATTTAACAGATGGAGGGAAGGGAGAACTCAGCCCCAGGATAACCCCACTTCAGTGGTGGAGCTGGGAAAAGACCTGCATCCCCCCACCATTCAGAAAAAGTTTTCATTGCCAAACTATTTTGCTTCAGTCTGATGTCCTGAATGCTTTCTCTACTGTCCCTTAGCTCTTTTTACTTCTTTTTGCTTCTCCAGCAAACAGAACTGTAAGTGTACCAGCCACAGCATCTCCATTTCAAATGGTTTGGCTCTCCTTTCCACAACACTATTTCCTGACTCTTTTTCCAGCCTGCAGCTTGCTGAGCAGAGGATTAGGATAAACTGAATCAGGCAGAAAAAGGTTTTCTCCAGGCTGGCCTGCAAATACTACCTTTTCCCTCTAAGCTCAGGTACCCAACAGCTCACTGCTTGTACTGGATACACAGAAACCTCCCTAAATTATGTGCATGTGCGCAAAGGGATTGTTTTGAAATCAAACCTTCTGAAGTGTGTCTTGAGCCCAGCTCAACTTTGGACACACTGTTGAAATTTGGATTTAATTAATTCCACTTGAGTTTTGAAATGGTGCGATACATTTTTCAGAGGTTCCCCCCCCCCATTTCCTGGATCAGAGCCTCAACCACATTCATGGAAACACTGAAGGGAAAAAAATCCCTAGCAATAATTCACCAAGTGGGAACTGAAAACATTTGCTGAAGAAGAAGGAACCTCTTGGTCTTTGGATGCTGGGAATAATTCAACGTCTCCTCCCAATTCCCTGAGGCTCAAACAGCCCTTTTTCCGGCAGAGTTGTGGTTATTTGAGCAAGCTGCCCTGGGGACAACTGCATGTTACTTGTAGGATTTGGGCTGGAAAGATCAAGCACATGGATTTGTAGGCAAGAAGGGTTTTGTGTTTTAATAACTGCCAACAGCCCCACAGAAGAGCCCAAGCTTGCAGGATGAAAAGTCGTCCTTGGCAGAATTCAACTCAAATATCCGGGAAGCATGCAGGGAACTGCAGACATCTCTGTCAGCATCATCTCCTTCAACAGTACAACATCTTGCATGGAACAAATGTAACAATCCAGGACTGGTAGAACCTTCACTTTGTGCTTTTCTTCTATGCTGCTGTTTTTCTGGAGATCTTTCCCAGTGTACCACATGCCTAATCAATAAAGTTAATATTGCTTAATAAGCAGTAAGCTGTCTGCCCTGCATATGCCATTTGCAGCTGTGCAAACAGTACCATGAAACATGGTATACTAGAGTACTGCTGCCTCCAGAGACATTGTAGATTTCCAGGGCAGTGAGGTGCCAAATCTTTGGGAAGAGGTGCCAAGATAAAATGCAAACAAGGATGCTGCCATGGTGTCCCCCCAACCTCCTGCAGGTGCAGTGACTCTACAAGACCTACTTCGATTGCGATGAAAACCTCATGCTGGGGCACTAGAGGGTTCTAGTGTTACCCTTCAACTTCTCTCCTCTCCTTAAAAGATGGTGTCAAGTTTCTGGAAATGACTTTCTTCCTCTGTCTCCCAGAACAGAATCCAAGCTGCATCACAGGGGCCTGGAAGGAGGCTGAAGAAGGCAGATCTCAACAGGGAAATTGTACAAAATCTGTGTCATCCTGCACTTCTCTGCTCTCAGCGAGTTGAATCCTCTCAAAGCATCCAATGACCTGCAGCCACTGTGGATGGAGAGGAGCCCCTCTTCATTTAGCCTCAGCTGTAATAGCCTATCTCTCTGTTGGGGTAATGGAGGTTCTTCTCATTCCCAGGCAGAGGCCAGATACGTCCTCTAGGGCTACAAGAGTAAGCGGTTCCAATTCCTGATGTTCAGCTATGCCAGTAACACACAATAACCATTGCTCCAATTCTCCCTGACAAAACACCAGACACACTCAGAACCTGAAGTTCCTAGACTATTCTCATGTTGTTGACCAAAAATCAAAACCCAATCCTATTTATAAACAGAGCAGGAGAGCTGGTATGTACAAATGTGGCAGAAACTGGGTCTTGATCAGCAATGAGCATGTTTGTAAATGGTCTGCAGGGTGAAAATAGGTGACCAAAACTAATCTGAACTAGGAGTTAGATTCTGAATACTAGCCTGACTGCAAGGAAAGCAGATTTTGAAGTAATTGCTCCCTTCTCAAAAAGCACTCAGAGCAGCAGAAAGTGTTAATGCCTGGTCACCACCCAGCCTCCATTATTTAAGCTGCTAGCAGGTAAAAAACTGCCAACCTGCATGGAAAAAACCATCCATTTCCCATCTGTCATGCTTTCTCAGATCCATTCTACATAAATCTAGAATACACATGAGACAAACTATATACCATTGGCCTCAATTCCTCTTCAAAAATATACAGCATGACCAAAGACAAACCACAATCCCACAATTAAGCATACATTTCAGGACAGATGCACTATACAACTATACTTTCCTTTACTGCTAAAAAGAAGTAATTTCACCAGTTTTGTACTCCTGTGTTTAGTGATAGCTAACTGGGTCTCACTGCAAGATTCTCATCACCTTTAATGACTGCTGACCCTAAAACAAACCAGCAAAGACTGGATTGGATCCAAATTTTCTGGACTGCAGACCAATAGTGTCCAGTCTACAGACTATGGTCTGTAGATTTTCACGCTCTGAGTGCCAATTGGTGATGCTGACAGGAGACAGCAGTGAAGTCTGACACGTCTCTTGAGTGGCCACTCTCTCCCTCCAACCACTGCTAACCCAGGCATTGGGTAGTGGAGGGGAGTCTGTCTTACTCAGCAATTGAATCCAGTAGTTTAGGATGAAGAGTTGCCAGCTTTAATTTCTGTGAATTACTAGGGATGGGTAGAAACTTTAACAAAACATTTTGTCATCAGTAATATTCTTATTCATTGACAGAGAAAACATTTAGGTGAAAATTAGCAGCTTGAAATGTAAGTGGAAGACAAATTACCTTCATTTTGATCACCTGGAAACAGAAATGATCAATAACTCCACAGTTAAAAAACAAAGTGAAAAAAAATCACAATGGAAATTAGTTGAGGCTTTTTCTTGAACCAAGATGCCTCTTAAATGTCTTGGCATGAACAATGAATTTTCCAAATCTCTTTACACTGTTTATTTCTAAATACCGGATGTCTGGTTTGCTCAGAATATGTGTGTGTGTAAAGTATTTGCCTGGCTTGTCTGCCC
>JANZLP010000075.1:20302511-20313358 GCA_026930925.1 Chelictinia riocourii
GGCATCTCCCCAGCCCCGAGCAATGGGCAGAACCCTACGGCACCTGGCACCCAGTCAGGGTCAACCCATCACAATCGTCTCCAGATTTTCACATGTGCAGCTTTTCTTTGCAATTATTCACCAGATTTTTGCCTCATCTGCAAAATATTCCTCTATGACTATGCAGATATTTTGGGGTCAGACAGCTAGTTGAATGTAGTGGATGTATGCTTACCTAAGCCCATATCAGCCAAGTGGTTGTTTCCCAATCAAAAACTTTATGGCTTCCATCCGTGCAATCCAATGAAACAGCATTCTTAAATTGTTAATGCAAAGCAGGGATAAGACTTGGATCAGAGGCCTTCTGATCCAAGAAACACCAGGGTTTTAGACAGCAGAAAGTCGTGTTGCCACTACAGCAGAGCGCCTTCTTTCCTGTCAGTAGACAATGACCTGGTAACCAGCTGCTCAAGGAAATAGAAAAGCAGCTCTGTCCATTATGATCAATGGGATCAAAATGCAATGGCAGAGCTTTTCCAAAAAGTTCATTAGGCGGTACTTGTTTTCCTTTGCATGTGCAACTGATTGCATGTACTCCTGCAAAACTAAAGTAGTTTGTCCTCCTCTGCAAGATGCAGACATTCTAAAGCTCTTTTGAACTGTGCTAACACTGGCAAGGACTGCTGCATCATTAACATACTCAAAAGCAACACAAGCTGCATGGCAATTCTATATTGCAAAATACCAAGTAAAGGAAATCCAAAGTGCTCATCATAAATTGTCAATTTCATTGAATTCATCAATTTGAAGAACATCTGCATTTGTTAGAATCTCCCAGTTAATATGCTTTAAATTAAAAAATTCAGTATGTAGGTTTACTTGAAGAAAAGAAAGTCTGGAATTTAAACAAAATTATTTCAACCGGCTGTCTATTATTTTACTTACTTTATCCAGAGAGAGGAAGGAATAAGGAATTTGGATTTGTATTCATTACTTCTCTTCCTGACTGAGGGTAAGAAAAATAATGAAATGTGAGTTTTCCACATGACAAAAAAAAAAAATTCCCACTTGGTTTTATTAATAGCCTGTACTAACTCCCTAAATGTGTGATCAAAAGGATTAGATCACTTTCAATTATTTACAAGTTAAATATAAGGTAAGAAGCATTCACATCTCACCTTAAACTAAGTCGCTCCTTGGTGAGTGAGAACTGTGTGGCCTCTCTTTGCCTTAACTTTCATTCCAAAAGGCCGAAGTGAGATAGGAAGGAGACATGGAGTTAAATCACTCTTTTGGGAAGAACATCTTGCTGATGCTGGTCTCCTCATCAAGTTGAGATGCATGTAACATAGCTAAATAATCAGGAGAAGGCTTGTTTCAGAGTGTGCCTTCTATCCATCCCGCAAAGTGGTTTTGTACAAAATTCTGGAAACATACAGGCAAACATAATTTCCATCCCCTTTGCACCGGCTGAGCCAGCTTCATCCCTGCTATAACCTAGATGCTGTGGCTATAGATTCTGATAAAAGCCTAAACTGCCCTACCAGGGATCCTCTGTACCAGTGGGACAGTCAATGGCTCTGTTCCCTGTCAGCGGAGGAGCACAAGGTGGGCAGACCTAGGCCAGGTGGTATAATATATGCTGACTCTTCAAAAATCTTTCAAAAGCAGTTTTTAAGCTCTTGCTTTCAGTGGGAAATGGAGGCTAGCTAATGAACTTGAACCAACACTCTTTATTTCAAAGGTAAGTTCTGCTTTAACAGTTTACTTTGGACAACTTGAGTCTGTGCCTCAGTTTACCTGTATGTAAAACTTGAGGAATATCTAACTCACAGGGCTCTGTGCCAACTCTTAAAATTAATGTACTGCTTTAAAATGTTCCTTGACCAAAATTAGCTCTAGATGTGCTTGTAGCAGCAGCTTATTAGGAAATCTGCTCGAGATTTCTGTGAACAGTCAAGCGCAATGCTTTGGGCTGGTTTGCAAACGAACACTTGCATCACATAACTGAGGCTAATCAGAAAAATGGACTCTGCCAGCAGCAATGTGTCTTAGCTGTCAAATAACCTGAACTTTCCAGCCACCTACACAACACACAGCCACACATGTGAACACCCAGAGAAATTAATATGGATATTAGACTTCACCATTCATTATCTTGTCATCATTTTAAAGCCCAATTTTGAGGTGAGAGGACACATTGCAGCTTTTTAATTACCACTTGCCCCAGCTACTGCAGTCATAGACCCATAAAGAAATCCCTGCATAAATTGTTTTTTGCTAATAAATACCAGCCAGGGATAAATAATGGACCAGAGCACTTTCACCTTGTTATTAATCTATGATATTTGCTGTAAAAGTCTTGATGAAGGGAGCTCTGCCCTTGCAAGCAATGAGGTGCAAAGGAATGCAGCAAGTTCTTGGATCTGCCGGGATTAAAACTTCCGGCAATGACTGATAGGGTATCATAAGTGCATAAGTGGGGAGATGTGAGGTACAGAACATAACTCACTGCCAACGTGTGCAGTGTTCATAAACATTTATTTTAATTTTTGCAAGGCTCAGTTAAAATCCTGAAAACTATTTACCTTTGTAGGAAGCAGGGACTACCTTAGTATTGGTGTGGGGAAGAGAGGAGCACGATTATAACTCCAGCACACAGTAGTGGACTTTATGAGAGTCGCTAGCAATTTTGCTCTAGCACATCTGTGTGTATGACAAATTAACCTTTAACCATATGATATTAAGAACATTTTACTAAAATAATAATTTAAAAAAAATATATTTTTTTTCTCAGCTAGTGTCAGCCTGAGCAAATGGATAATTTACCTTCTGACCTACATGAAAATACAGACATGCAATAAGTGGTAGTATTTGTGGGAACAGAAGACAAGCCGCAGCTTAGAGCTCTGCAGCAAAGGCTTCATGCTCGTCTGTGAGGCAGTTGACAATGAGCTCTTCTCTTAGAGCTGGGGATTTCCAGGTCTTGGACTGTGCTAGATTTACCATCTTAACCATTAAAATCCATATACGCTCTTTCTCATGCCTTTTTTGTAGTCCACCACCTTGTCCCACTGCCTTCCTGAAAGAACCAGTTTGAGATCAGGTATGTTAAGGAGGCATTGCATAAAAGCTGGAGATTGATGTTTAAAGATGGGGCATCCCAGGACACTGACATCTACAAAGGTCCCAATTTTACAGAACTTTTTCTTTTCCATGTTCAGAAGAACACTGGGTTCCTCTCAACCAAAGGGAGCTGAAAGCAACCATGGAAGACTACAGTGCACACGGAATGACTACATCACTGAGTTAGTAATGATGCCATTCTCCAGAAAAAGGACAAGACAGGTTAGGGCCTGAGCTATGAATTAAGGCTAAAAGACTTATGAGTATGTTTGTCAGAATAGTGAAAAGAAAGGAAGCATGAAATAGTAATCAATACCTGTTTTTTATATAGGGATTCCTGAAAATAGCTAGTTCTTATTTCCCTTCAACCCTTAAAACCTTTGGAAGATGCTATATTCCCACTGCTCATATTTCTTTATGACATCCTCATCCCACAAAGGAGTCCAAGCTTTCCTTTTTCCTTTTCAATACTTTTAAGTATTTACCTTTCCTCAACACTCAGCAAATTAAACTGCATAGAAAATACCTTCCTGAGCTGCAAAAGTAACTGAGGGATAAACTTTTTGCAATTCTTCTCCTTTTACTTTCTGGTTTTCTTAACTACTTTAAAAAACAATCCTTGAAAGTTCTCTATCTTGATGAGGATATAATTATGTCTCAGTCTAAAGGCAGTCACAGCTCATGGCATTTTCTGACTTGCTGTAGAGGACTTTGGTCCTCCAAGCAGCATGTTCTCCTCCTGTCTCATCCTAGGAACAACCCTGAAATTTTTTTACTTCCAGAATTAGAATTCTTAACTTGCTCCAGAGTGCCTCAAAAAAGCTGTATGTGAAATAGCTGTTTCCTGTCAGGCTGTTAAATCCCTAGAGGTTAAACATAATTTTTAAAAAGGCTTTATTTGCTATCAAGCACCTGAATCCTGTATATTTTACAACCTAATGAGGCAGTTTTTGAGGAGAAAATGTAGCTGTTAGGACTATTAACTGAAGTTATGCTTACTGCAGAAGGGCGTGTAAAAATCCTGCTTTAATGTCTAATCTTGGAGTAAGTCCCAGAAGAGATTGATTCAATTTCCATTCATTATGAGAGCAAAACTTAAAATTACTCTGATGTGTAGACACTTGCTATTCCCAGCATCTTTCAGGCAGCAGAGACTAGTGGTGTGTCGCAGGGCCTACGACAACTAGTGATAAAGAGCCTCAACATTATGGTGCAATGTGTATTAATGGAAAAGCTTAAGGATACGGTTTGTGTTAAAATACGGGCTCTATAATTGACAGCTTTCATTAACAGGTCTTCAAACCACAAATCTGCAACTGCTCATCCCTTTCATATGAAAGGGTACTTAGAAGAACTGCTAAATTATCATTCCTGGTTTGTGTTGCCTTGGGAACTAAAGCATGAGTTTCGAAAAAAATATTGTAACTTAAAATATATTTTCAATACAATACTTAAGGGAAACTAGAACATTTACTCATCATCTGGTTTCATATTTGCCTCAAAGGTTCTCCTCTACTCTTGTGCTATGCATTGTATAAAATAATCTTGTTGAGGCAAGCTCTGTAAACTGAAAAAACTACAATGACTGTGAAATAAACTAAACTTTCTGTTATCCAGTGAGTGACTAACTCTGATCTTCAGCCACAAAGAAACAAAGAAAAAACCTCTTGAAAATGGCTTATGAAATTCAGTGCTATATTGTGAAATTATGATCGTGTGTGGAAAAACTCACTATAAATTAATATCTGTAACCAGCCACAGAGATAGATCTACGGTTTGGGAAACACCTGTCCTCCCTGAGCATCAGGTTCACTGAACTGTGTTCTTGCCATGGGAAGAAGTAAAACCAGAATACCTAGGAACACCAGAAATGCACATCAAATGAATGACAATGCTAAATCAAATCCCAGACTGAGTAGCTCCAAGTGCTTCCTTGTGATTTAGTTCACTAAGAGTCATTTGCAAGGATTGACAAAGATTTCAGCAGAAAGTCTTGCTTTCAACATGAACTTCTTTGGAGATTTAAAAGGGTAGAGGTGAAGATAAACAGACTTTAATTTGTTTCATTCCTAACAAGACCAGCTCTATAAAGTAAGGTTCAGATAGATACAGGAATGCATTGTAATCCCTGCCTTGTACAACATAACTCAGCTGCTGCCAGGAGGAAAGGATAGGAGATGACCCAGGATTTTTGACCTGCATAACAAAATGTCAGGGTAAGCTTTCCCCAACAACAAATAGCACAATAATCAGTTACAACCAAAATAATTTTTGTGGTTTTAATTTATAGAGTTTTAATAACTAGAGAAATAAATTATTGTATATGGTGATCAACCTATGGAATACGTATACCAAATAATGTGTTAACAGCATAATTGAAAATATATTTTCATCTCTGTTCCTGCATCAGACTATCAGTGCTTTAACTTCCTTGTGAAAGGACCAAAGTCATGACTTGATTGACTAATGAGGTACATGCACATGTGTGTGTGTATGCACAGTACAGAGCATAAAAGAAGTCTAATCCCTAACTGAAGATTTGATGTTTTATTGCAATACAAACAGAAAATAGCAAAACTTTATAGACTTTATTAGCTGGATAGTAAGAACTGATCTTCCCCCAAGAACAATCGGAATAGTCCAGTTTATGCACAATTTAAACTTAGAAGGGCTAGACAGGAGTGAAAGCCAATCCCCCACTGCTTAAACTGTGTAGTTAGACGGGTAACAAATTCCAGCAGCTGAGAATCTGGTTCATTATAATTTCTGAAGCCTTACTACTTCTGTAATAATCTGATACCATGCTTTCAGGTTTAACAAGCCCAATGCTCTTCTTCCTTTGTTGCTAAGGACCTGTGCTCCTGACTGCCCTATGCCACCATCAGTCTTTGATATTCAGTCCCCATGAACTAGGAAGACTTTTTCACTCATTAGCAGACAAATGCTCAATGGGACTCACTCCCTGAGCTTTTGTGTCCCTTTTGACAGCAGTGCTTGTTGGGGTATGTTGCTGTACCACCCCAGAAGCAGTCTGTTCCCTGTGGTATTAGACCCATCTTAAGTGAAATATAAGGGAAATGGATCCATAAACAAAATCTGTGCTTTTGTTTTAGTGTGAAGTTTGGTACTTGCTATTAATGATTTGCATTTTACGAACTCTCAGCAGACTAGAGCATGTCCCATCACTTGCAGTAGTTGGGAATGTCTGTAGTTTTTTTTGTTGAACAACGTTACATTTCAGGGATTAGCCCTTATAAATCACAAAACATGATTTTTTATTTTTTTTTTGCTGCAACCATCAATATTTAAAAAAAATCCCTCTTGTTTTAGGGAGTTAGATCACAATCTTCTTGCAGCATATGTGCAGGCTGCATTTTTAACCCAGCTTGTGACAGAAGTGTTGCTGTAAACTTTTGGAAGTACCCTGATGCAGAGCAGACTTGGAACTAATTATTCACTTTGAGAGCTGTACGGAGAACATTCTTTGGTCAAGCTCAGTCCTATAACCTGGTGCAAATTATTTATTTTTAATATATAGTTTTATTTACTGTAAATAGATGATCTATCTCAGAGATCTTTCTCTTAGGAGTAATCTGACTGGTATTAAAATAGTGTTATGATCATTGTGTCTGAACAGCAAAAACATACAAAATAAAATATTAATCACTCTCAGTATGTACTTCCACATGCCCCTTGGTCCTCTCTTTCTTCACTATTTGGAGAAATTATTTGGTTTGATTGTTGTGTATTTGAAAAAATAGCTGAAGAAAATGAAATCAACAGCTATGCAATGTATTTGATTTTAAAAGAAAGTTCTGCTTCCTCCTGAGCTTAACTTGCTTTTTGAGTTTATCTTGTGCTTCAGTGTAATTAAATTCTGTTTAAGAAATGCGGTGTGTGTGCCTAAAGGGCAGCTGGCAAATACTTAAACCATAGTAGCACTTTTTCTAAAACAAGCTCAATTTGGACAATATTAAAAATGAAATGTAAATTTTACCTTATATTCCCTTAAAAGAGAAGCCAATACCTGGGATTTTTTTTTGTGCATGTAACTATTTACTGATAATGAAAACCAATATCAAGATCCAATAGTGGTAAATAAGATTCTCCTAATAATGGTAAGTTATTCAGGTTACTAGAGGACGTTTGAATATATATTCATTGCAAGGTGAATGGTACCACAGGGTACAATTTAAAAATTTCAATTTATCTTAAGATAACTGTCCATTCTCCTCTTACACTAGCACGAATTGCAGTAATAGTGAATTTCTTTTTAATTTTGTGACAAAATTAACAGTTTGTAGTGTCAGTTGTAATACTAATTTTGTAGTAAAAAATTACTCCTAAAAGGGACTTAAATTTTTATGCCTTCCAAATGTCAGCCTCCTAAAATTTCCTCTTTTCGCTTCCTCCAACTTCCTTGCCTACCTTCCTTATTTATTCTGATGAAGACAACTGCCTGATAGACAAATTAGAGATGAATATTTTCTGAAAAAAAAAATAAAAAATTACCACTTAAGTGCTAAAAAGCACAAAGATGAAGAATTTCAGAAAAAAAATTCTTAATTGCTTTTGTTTAAATTGTATGTCATCTTGTAAAATTACTTTTTCTTTTTTAAGGTGTTTTCATGTCTTAAATGGGACATTCACCTAATACAATAATTTAGAAAGACCAGCCCAAAATAAACTGTTCTATTTACATCTGTCCCTGTCAGGTGGTACTAATTTGATACAATCCCATCACTACTAACCTGGCCCTCCTACCAAATAACTGTAGTGTTACTGCAATGTACGAAAATATGAACCAGTGGTTCACATACATAGGAAAATCAAGCATAATTTAATTTGTGTTAACTCAGTCTTATAATACTTGCATTCTACAGTTTACAAGTAGTTCTGTGATAGACTAAAATAGTAACACATGGACAGTGTGTCTCAATAAATTAAGACAGTTGCATTTCATGCTTAGATTTTCTGATATTTGAAGAGTATCACTGTGGAACCTTCCCTTCTGCAAAGACAGATAGCTGTACTCTCTCTTACACTGCTAGTTGGAAGCAGATTTTCAAAAAAACTGTAGAAAATGTAGTATATATTTAAGATGTGTAAAATAATGGTTTCAGCTGGAAAAAAAATTCAGGGATTATTAGTAGAGACAGAAAGAGAAACTTACTGTGATAGTTTAAGTCTCAGAATACCAGATAAAACACATGAACCAAGAAAGACAAAATTTGTACTATACCATAGGGCCACTGAATAGACCTTAGATGTACATTGTGTACTGAGGGGGCTGGTAAAAGCTCTATTGTGCCTAAAGCAAGAACTCTGTTCACAGCGAAGTTTTGCTAACACATTTTTATTTTCCTTCTTTATTGTTCTGTGGAGGTTGAATTTAAAAGTGGGACAGATAGTTATCCTTTCAGACCCTATAAAGCTTCCAACAGGAACACCCAGAAGTGTGTTCTTTGCACATGTCTACACTGCAGACTGAATTTGCTGTAAATGAATTGTTCCAAGAATGCAAAACAAATTAGCTGTTTCATCAGAGAGTAATTGCACCACAGTTCAGTGCAGTTTAATGCCTTCTTCTGAAAACAAGAGTTGATACACAGTGTGATGGATAGTAAAGCTATTAAACCTGTTTATTCCAGTTCTTCTAATGGGTTCATCCCAACAAGGGTGAAACTAGGCAGTAGGGGGTCACCTTGTCTTAGGTAATACATATCAGATCAGGACCCTACCTCTAAAGAGAAAATCTTCACTGATATGCTTAAAGAAGCTCTTGAATGACAGGATTAAGCACTCTGTGAAGCAGAAAGAAGATGCCTATAGCAGGAGCAGAAAGTGGTAGATGAATGGATATAGGGCCAGCTTGCAACAGACTCACAGCCAAGTCCTACAGATATCCAGGGAGAGTTTGGAAGGATTTGTCAACCCAAGAAGTCACTGGAAGCTGGCTGATTGGAGAAAAGAACCTACATTGAAAAGTGAGTGAAATGTAAACTTCTGTTCAATCCTTTTACTTAAACTATGCCATACCTAGCAGTGTGTGGTTTTTTTCACAAAGTTACAATGTTCAAGTCCCTGTAATTGAATTCCCCTAAAGGCATACATTTAGAGATTGGAGAAGTTTAAATCTTTCATCAGCTCACTTCAAGAAAATAAAATGAGACATTTCCACTTCAATATAAATTTACTTTTACCAGTTTGGAGTTCCAACTGGAAGTACTGAGTCTGGCTGGGATGGCGAGAGGCATTCATGAAAAGACATAGTTTCTCTCAATAAAGATATCTACTTTTATTATCCATATGTATGTAAGACACTTATCTACTATTTGAATAGTAAATGTTGCCTCCATTTTTGCATGATTCCCTACGGTAATATCAAATACCCATACTCAAAACCAACAGCTATGATGAACCAACAGAAAACTTAATAAACATATTTTTAACAATTTTTAATGTACATACACATATAATTTTCTAAAGAAAACAAAGCAGAACTCTGCTGCCACTGAAGGCAATTACAAAGTTCATACTCATTTCCCTGAGAACAGAATGTGGTTTTTACTTAGTCTGGTTCCTCATCAGAGCTACTCATTGTAATTTATTAAGAATATTTTTGCTTTTTTGAAGGACAGAAAAGAAAGTATGAAGTCCAGAGATAAAAGATTTAAAAGATGACATCAGACTTTTAATTGATGAGCTGATCTGCATTCTGAGAGAAAGTAAATCATTTTCTCAGAGTAAAAAAGGATCAGGGAGCATGAAGTTGAGGTTTACAAAAGCTTAACAGAAGGAATAGAATGAATACAGATTCATTTTTGAGTGGAGGGAAACTACCAAAATTAATGAAGTAAGAGTGCTGAGGCTAAGTAAGTATGCTGGAAAATATTTTCCTACAGAAAGTTAAAAACTACAATTAATAGTCTTTAAGAGCAATTTCTGAAGTATCATCCTTAGCTCAGATTTGTTTAATTTTCCCAAGGAATTACCTTCTAATCATTCTTAATTTAACTTATTTTTGAAGAGATAAGATTAATCTAAAAGTTAATCATTAAAAATTGTTTTAAGATCTTGAATACCATAGATTAGGGTGTTACAAAGTCCTGAAGATATGGAAGACCCTCACACAAATCCTCACTGGACTTTGGTAGAAGCAAAAGATCTAAAGTTCTTTAAAATTTTACCTGAGACTAGACTTTTCTTGCACTGAAAAGTCTGTGAAGACTTGAATTAAGAGAAAAGAAATACATTTCACAAATATTTGAGAAAATTCAACATGGAAAAAAATAATGTTCAACACACTACATTTAGAAATCAATGTTTTATTTCAGCAGATTGATTTCCTGCTTACCTAGTGTCATAGAGATTCAAGGCTTGGTCACTCCATATGTAACCTACCAACATGTATATTTCATTGCAAAGATTAAAAATTATTCTGATTTTAAGATGAGATTCCAATAACAAGGATAAGTACAAGGGAAATTTTGTCAGAAAAGCAGAACAAGATGACATCTGATATTGCATTTTTGAAATTTGATTAAGTTGAAGTAGCTGTATATAAAAAGAAAAATAAATCTCTTTGTGGAGGAAGACATCAATTCCGACATAAGATTCTGCCAGCTATGTACTAGAATGAACTGAGCCATGTGGCTCTTTGTGAAGAGAAAGCTTCCATCCTCTTTGTAGCCTCCCTTTAAGTACTAGAATACTGTGATGACGTCCCCCCTGAACCTTCT
>JANZLP010000075.1:20342414-20353947 GCA_026930925.1 Chelictinia riocourii
GCCGAGGCCGAGGCCGAGCGCCACGAGCTCTCCCTTCTCAGCCAAGCCCAACATCCCCAGGTCTGTTGTGCCTGTGCATAGGGCACCAGTGGCGGGTTATTGCCAGAGGGTGTCTTTGGGGCTGCAACTTATGTACAGCATGAGAATTTTATTTAAATCAACTTGCTACAGTGGTATTGCACATTCTTTACTATAACTTTGATGTTTCTAAAAATATGATTGTGAAGCTGTATAATCTGATATGAAGTTACAGCTTTTTTTGCCACAAAAAAAAAAAAAGAGACTGATGTCACTAATATGTTCGAGAACACATGATCTGTTTTGATAGCACATTGTATTTACAAAGCCTGTCCCCAGGCAGGCTGTGCTAAAATGAATCTGGAATCAAAAGGCATGCCGTCAGGCTATCTAGGAATAATTTTGAGGAATAATTTCTTTCTATCGGTACAGAGATGACGTAGAACATAGAGGATCCAAAGCATGCATCCAAATATATATATATATCCTCAGAATAATTAGAGAGAATTATTCTTGTCCACCTAGGATAATTGCAAGATTACATTTTGATGGCTGTTAGCATCACATATGCTTACAGATTAATAGTATTTCTTCCATGTCTGCTTTTGATTTAATCAGGCCATCACTCATTACAATCATGCATGGCCGGTTCTACAAGATGAGAATGCATAAAAAGCAACTTGCCTTTTAACAAACAGACCTTGAGCTACATGTCTCCGGCATGCTGCCTAACAGTCTTTTGTTCTCAGCTGCAACAGTGAACTCACCAACGCTGGTCCCAAAATCCATGCCTAATCTGACAATATGCATTGAGAGAGGCTTCAGTCAGTCGTGCTGATTCCAGTAGTCACTTCTGGCTTTAACCGCACTGAATCTCAGAATTTCCTGATACATCCTTTACTTTAGGACTGTGAGCTCACTGGAGGCAGTGCATGTCTCACTCATGCAAGGTTTTTTGGAACATAGCTCCTGAAAGGCTCATTAACATACGCTTGGATGGCCTGGGAATGAAATCACAAATTACTTAGGATTTGTCAACACACAGCCAAGCCGTAGCCATGGGTATGTTTTTGTAGTTAGCCCATCTCAAGACTTGGTCAGCTGAATGGTCAGATGCCTGATTATTTCTGTGCTGTTGCAACACCATCAAAAAACAACTGGAAATACTTGTAGATTTCTGCAGTCCTTACATTAAAAAAAGTGGTCACAGTGGGACTAGCTCTACATATAAAATTGGTTTAGCTACTGTGCCAAAACAGAGAGAGTATCTATGTTTGATATTAATACTGGATACCTAATCACAATGGAGTAATTCATAATGGTATTTTTAAAGACAATAACAACAAAAGTTATATCACTAAGTTAAAGATTCCTGAACAATTCTCCAAACTGTACAGTATTATCAAGGTATTGACCTAATAACCAATCTCAGCTCAGATCCAGTAAGCAGATACAGATCTAGATCACCACAAACCCCATCAAAAGCCCAGGAGACTGCATATAGTGGTGACATTTTTTTACTTACTTTTCATATGAAAGACATGTCAGCAACAATTTTTATGCATTTCTAAATAAATAAAAAATGATTTGTGGTGTAGTAGTTTGGCTTCACAAATGCTGGCTGATCAAGACTGTCCTGGGCTCCACACTGCTCTGTTTGGGGCTGCTAGTTAATTGTGGAACTTTTTTCTCCCTCTTCCTTTCTCTCCCCCCTTCCTTCCTTCATTCTACAGGAATGTAAACCCTCTGAAATTAAGCATCAATGCCTACAACACACATTTTTTTAATATGATCCAGAAGCCACAATCATACCCTTAGAAACAAGCAAACCGTAAAGCAAAATACACTCAGTGCCTGAATGCTAATGCAGCAATTAATCATTTTGATATCTTTGCTCTCTCCCCTGCTCATTTTCTCTTGATTTTTTGATGTCAGAACCAACTCAGTATAAAACCGTGCTTTTAAAAAATCATCTTTCAAGCAACAACATTAAACATTTCACAGTGGAAAGCAAACAAATCAATACATATTATAGCATTCATGGTATAGCGAGCACTACAGTTATAGTTGCAAAGACACTTATGTGCTAAGCTCTTTTTTCTCCCTCTCTAAAAGAAACAAAACCAATCTGAAACACAACAGTAGCTTTCTTCAGAAACCCTGCTGCTCAGCTGAACCGCCATGGGAAAATGCTGTTACTGCTTCGTGACACCCAGAACAACCACCAATGTAACTGTGCAACCATACATAGACATCTGAAGAGAAACAGGCTCTATGCAATCCTCCAAAGCACTGCATGGTCACAAAGCAGTGCGCGAGGGCAAGCTGTGTGAGGCAGAGCTCTCCCATTAGCCCAGCATGGCACAAAAAGTACCCCCGAGGAGACCAAAAGCAACTACAGAGCGAGAGGAGGACAAGGACAAGAATAATTTCCATCAAAAATACATATTCTGAAGGAGTCTATGCAAGCTTTTGTTGTTTAAGCCTTCCCTTAGCTTTGGGGGCACAACAAGAGCGCAGCACAAGCAGAGCAGAAGCCCTTCTGGTGCAGCAGGTGATGAGGGAATATTCTGGCATATCCCAGCATCCCTCCCCAGCACATGTTGGGCCAATAATGAGCCTCTCATTAGCTCCGTGTGGCAGGGCTGCACTGCCTGTGGTGCCCTGAAGCTGAGCCAGTCCTGCACAGGTACGCAGCTCCCGGGTAGGCCTTGCTTTTGGGGGGGGCTGCACTGGTAAAATGTGAGGCACCCTTGCACGGGGGCTGCACTCACGTGGAGTATGCTTGCATGTGACATACTGACACTTGAGGTTCCTATTAGTGTGCACCGTGCATGGTATTTAGCCAAACCTATGAATGAAGGCCAGGTTATGAGGTCCTGAAGAATAAACTTCAGTTTTGATGCTGCTGATAAAGGCAGGATTTTTCACAGAATTAGATTTTGTGGAGGAGTAAAAAGAAATTAGGTGGTTTGCCTTTTTTCCAGTGATTATGAAATCCAGGAGCGTTTTGAATTCAATGAAGACTTGTCTCTTCCATCACAATGCTGCATACGGAGCACAGTATTTTATTAGCAAAGGAAGGAAGAGGGAGAATAAAGGGCAAGATTAAAACTGAAATGCAGAAATCATAGTGACAGGAAAACAAAGTGCTTTGCTATTTCAAGTTTAAGGAGATTATGCACTGTAGTATCGATCCCAGTGTATCCAGACAATACCATGGATATTCAGAAATTGTACTATATATGAAAGCAATGAATAAAAATCATCTCGCATTACTAAGTACTTGCTTGTAATGACATTTATCACTGTTTTATTATCATGGCTGTCTGATTTTTGAGCTAACTGTTTATATTGATTTATGGACAAGAAATAGGCCAGAAACAGAAAGACTTCAGTGGACCTTGCTGGGCTTTAGAGGCAGCCCATCTACAGTAGGTATGCGTATTCATGTTCAATCACATTCTATAGTTTTCCTTCCCTACTGCTTCTCCCCATATGATTTGCTACCTCACCTTTTTGACCAAGCCTGATACTTTCTGCCATGCTTTTGATTATTTCCCTGTCTTACTGCTGAATCATTCTGTTATCCATTGCCAGACCTTTGCATCCAAAACGCTATATAACCAAATACCAATGTGTTACTATTTCTATGATTTATACTCCTGAGTACAGGAGTTGCAGAGGAATCCTTGGTACTCAGGTCAAAACTTGGAGCCATAATATACTGACTGTGCAAATGGCAATACTGCCCTTGAATGACTAAGAGTAAGTAAATAAAATAATTCCTTAACTGAAGTGATGTTAAGCTACAGCATTAGAGCAGAAAGACCAGGGTTCCCATCAAGGTTTCCTTCTATTACCTCAGATCTATCATATTTATTACTTTGAATCTGTTGCTTATAACTAGAGAATCAGCATTAGTAACCAACAGTGTGAACTAGAATGAAATTCCTCTTGCAGAGCAGAGGGCAAAAGCAGATCTGTGATCACTTCTATCCCTCCTTCACACACGGTTGTTACCACCTCACTGCACAGAGATATAACCATATTGCACTTTTCCTTGCAGTGCTGCAAAGCTACTTCCACATGAGTTTTTCACTCCATCAATCAGAGTATGGCAAATTGGCAAGATTTACTCTCAAAAATATGTTTAATGGAAAAATGATAAAGTTCACAACAGATATTATTTGCATAAGATCATTGAACTAACCTGCATAACATTTACTCTGTCAACCATCAGTTTGTAGATGAGCAGCAACTAACAGTCAAGGACCTCATACTTCAGTCTGAGCCTCACTAAGAATAGTTCTCCTGATAATTAAACACTAATGTTCTTTCATGAGTACATTATAATGAAATAAATTGCTTCAAGGGAACAATAAACTACAGGCAGCATCTGAAGCATTTTAACAGCACAGAGCATTTGGCTGCTGCAAGACTCATTCAAAGAGGAGAAAGGTAATAACATCTCAGAAATAATTTAGAAAACAATCTTCTGCACTTTCAGTGTTTCTAATAACAAACTGGTACACTCCAATGTGTGATTTTACTCATTCTCAATCACTCCGTGCCGCCTGGAATGGAAACACATATAAGATATGACTGTTGTGAACCACTGCACTGCTCCTCCAGCCTGCAAATCTAACCGTGCTTTCGGTTAAAGTGCCTCTTTCCCACATGGAAACACTTGATTCTTCAGACCTTATGAGATTAAATTCGTGTGGTCTTTGCTCCTTAGAACTGTAAGGAGTTGGTCACAAAACTCAAGATACACTTACATGACCGTAGTTGGCAGATTCGGAGGCCTGAGCTATCTCTGCAAGAGTAGGTGTTGAGAATCCCGGCGCCGCCAGCAAGGCTGTCGCACCAGGGAGGTTCTGTACAACTGTCGAGCGCTTTGCAGTATCTCTTAGGACACAGCTCACATAAAATTCAATACAAATGCCATACAAAAGCCAGGCTCCACACACAGCAATGTTTATTTTTCTTTAAAGCAGAATAAATGAAATGATCATTGTAGCTTCCTGATACTTAAAGTGTGCCAGAGAAATGTTTATAAAGGACTGAGAGAGTGTATTGCATGTATGTTTCCAGTGAAATTAAATGGTGCATGTTCTCATCTAATTTAAGATATTTTCATGCCATTTTAAAAACACATTAGAGGAGAGCAGTTTAAAAAAACCTTTAACAGTCTATTCTCTTGCTGCAGGGCAGCAATAAGGGATTTGTCTTTCTATCTTGGCTATTTTAACATTTGAATGCTTGTGGAAAATACATATTTTTGTCATGCTGCTTTTTTAGAGTAACTGGGTAGAGCTTTCTCTGCTTGAAAATTGTTAGCTGCTACAAAGAGTTGTTACTACGCATGTTTTAAAAGAATAAAACATTCATTTTTATAGAGCCATTTCCAAGCAGTGATAAACATTCTTGCTAAAGTATGGTATAGCAATGTGAATGTAAGCTGTTCATGTTAAAGACTATCTTGCATCCTGTTCAGAAAAGCTATTGTGATTGTTGCTAGGATTATAAAAGTATACAGAGATCATGTTGAGTCATGTGGAAAAAGAAAAAAAAATATCTTTCTTCTACTGCTCTTTGAAAGTGGCACAATTGCTTCTACATTGGCCTTTATCCAAGACAGATGGATTATCACTAGAACAAATTTCAGTAAACCCTCCTTGCATTTACATAATGTAAGTTTCTAACATTTAACCAATTAAAAGAATTGGTGCTTACAGCTTTAAAGAAATTGTAGGTTAATTATGACTCGCTTTGTGGATATGATGGAAGTGATAAAATAAAGCACTTTGGTAGTTAAGGAACCTACTCACTAGTTTACACTA
This sequence comes from Chelictinia riocourii, assembly GCA_026930925.1. Classification (NCBI taxonomy): domain Eukaryota; kingdom Metazoa; phylum Chordata; class Aves; order Accipitriformes; family Accipitridae; genus Chelictinia; species Chelictinia riocourii. The sequence goes on from JANZLP010000075.1 coordinate 20,348,279, forward strand.
CATGGGGCAGACTACTTTGCTGAAGGATTTTTTTGCTTAAGGAAGAATAATATGGGTTGAAGTTCAGTTTTTTTTCAATACACAAGTCCTCTTCCCTAATATGTATTCTATCAGTGGAAGTCTTGCAGGATGAGACTGATTTTTTTAAAGTTATGAAGATACTGTTCTGTTTTATATAAAGAAGCTAAATACAGTGTTTCTTGGTTGTATTCTAAATTTGAACCTTTATTTGAACTCTTGCAAGTCCTTACAGTTCAGATATACATAGGTCCCTTGCAAGAGCCTATAAAAACTTGCAGAACAGAAATTCTGATTTAACCAGTATCACATAGAACTTCATACTGAACCCTTGGCTAAACGTACTGTTTCTAGACAAGAAATGCCAGTAAGTGCCTTTTAATGTGCTTTCCGAAAATGACTGGTTGCACCATGTATGAGAGAACGGCATGGGAATGAAGTTGTGGGTAGGCAGGAGACATACTACCACCGATTGTAATGATCAAGCAATACACCCAGATTATGCTCCCCTTCTCGTATGCCAGCAAGAAAAATGGCAAAGCTGTGTTTTGGTTGAAGTACTGTAACTCAGTATAGAATGAGCTGAGAAAGTATTAAATATTTTTTTTTTACATTATCTCAGTTTCCTTTCTCTTTGTGACACATTTCATTTTGAAGATGCTTTTTCTTTCAAGGGTAAGAAAATAGACATTAAAATTATGTTTGAGAAGTGAGTGGTTTCGGGCACACAATGTTCAAATACAATGAAAAAATACAGCAGGCAACTAAATTGTAACAGACAGAATCTTCAGTGGATTCTCCTATTTGAACTGAACAAGGGTTATGCCAAATGTTTGCAAAATTTAACAAGTAGTTTTAATTACTGTAGCAGGGCATAGATGCTCCAACCATCATCCACTAAAAGTCAAAGCAACCCTTGCTGTGGGGACCTGTTCAGCTTTACAAACTTTGACGCAGTTCCAATGGAGTAACTTATACCAGTGTCACTCATTCTATTCTTGAAGTCAAATATGCTTAAGCAGAGTCCTTAACATCTGTTAACTTCTTCTAGAAGTAACATTCTCAAATCATTGCTTTCATTCACTCTTTTGGCCATCTCACTAGTTCCTTCTTCCACTTCTAACTTTTCTTCAGTTAAAAAAAAATCAGGTTATCAGCTCCTGCTGCAACCTGTAAAGTTCAATTCTCTTATCATATACTTCAGCAATTGTGGTTTAGTTTTTAAAGATTTAAAATACTGTCACAAAATTTTGAAAAAGTTTGTTAATAATGGTCTTATACATGTTGCAAGAATGCCTAGGTACTGTTGAATTATGTACAATATTCTGTTCTTGCTTTCTTCCTCTCATTATGAGTAGTGCTGTGTCTTTCCTATAGTAGAAGAGATAATACCCAGCAATTAATTTTAGCCTTATAATTTTGTATCATATTTATAGTTTTATTACACTGCCTATTGATTTGAACCACCCATTTCATTATACACTAATAATTCTTTTCAGGCAAAAGAAAAGAAGCATTGTCTGATCGGAAATATTTTAAATAAAATGTAACATGATTTTGGAGTACTTGGACTTTATGAAATTGACTTTCATTGTCTTGTTTGATCCTGCCTACCTTCCTTGTACTTACACACAGGAATGTTTTGTGTCTGCCTTTTGGAAAGATCAGTGGTTTGATAAGGAATACAAATTAAAAAAAATGAAAAACTAAATTAGGTCAGACATACAAACATAATAAAAGATAATAAAGTTGAAAGAATGCCTTTTCTAGAAAAGAATAGCCTGTCTTATAATCATCCAGTTAAAAGTTAAGCAGAAAAATCTTGTTGTGACCTATAACACAACCTGTTCTGTCTCTGATAAGGGTGAGGCCATACTTAAAGTTAGTTAAGAAGAGGAAGGCTAGGTCATGGATTAGGAGAGTGCTCTGTGAAATCTATGGATTCCAGGCTGATGTCTCATCACCCAGTAGGTATTCATTTTGATGCTAAGTATTGCAGTGTGAATCCTTCTTGTGGATAAAACTTTCAGCAGGTATAGACCAGGCATCTTAAGAGGTTGGGCAGGTTGACTGTCTGTCTCACTTCATTTGTCTAATTCTGTAGGGAGTCTGCTTTAGGAACTGAAGGCCATTAGTGAATCTGATCCCTAATCTGTCAAAGTATTAGTTCCTTTTTTTTGCTTCATTTATAATACATCATTTGAAATTCAGGTTACAATGTATTTGTTGTGTTCATTGCCTGTTATATTTTCAGCTAAAGCCTTAGCACCTTTAATATTAAATATTGCTTCTGTACAGCTGATGGAAAATGTTTGGCATCTGTTGGGCTAGATGATAATCACACCGTTGTGTTTTGGGATTGGAAAAAAGGAGAAAAGCTAGCAACAACCAGGTAAGAATACATCTCTCTATAAAAGTGCCCTGTGATTACATTTTTCTGTATAATATCATCCACATGTATTTGTTTATAGGAGAAAACAGAACACCTCTCTGAAAACAGAATGGTGTTTCAGAGCAATTATATTCAGAGTAAAAACCTTGGGATCTACAGCTTAGTGTTTGGAAGTCCTGTGAACTATTTCTGTCAAGAGTTCCTTAGCCTTTCTGTTGGGATAGCAATGGTACTATAGCTCATTTAGTGATTTTCAAGTTAAGTTAATATTTTCTCCCAATTTTATTTCCTGATTCATGGCAGAAGTCATCAGAGATGTCATATTTTCCTCTGTGTGTTAGATGATATGCTGAGTTCCATCAGTGTATATATGCAGATCACTTTTTAAAAAGAAAAATGCATTCCTCCTAATTTAAATAGATTTTTCAAGGTTTACTGATCTTGCCTTCCTCCTGAGTCAGCTTTTACTGACATATTTGCTCTTTCCAATTACTAACAGAAAGCTTAGCTAATAACACTGCTGCAAAGAAGCTTTTGCAATTGCTTGAAGGAACCAATGTTGGGAAGATGATTGGACTGTGGTTTACTTGCTTGCTTTTTTTCTTCTAAAATACTGAATTGCAACATTTTCTTTATACTAAGCTAGTTGTACATCTTAGAAGAATCAAACTGTTTGAGAACCTGGCTTCTGTCCAGCAAATCAAATATACCTCTGAGGTCAAGATAATTGAATTGTGTAGAATTCACATAAGCATGGACTTACATGCCAGAAAGGCAAGGAGCTCATTCCGTACACTGTCTGCAACCATGTAACATTGAGAATTGGTCAGTAGAAATTATTAGTATAACCGCAAAATGAGCCTGTGAAAGATAATTTACTTTTTGTAAGCATTACACTATTGTCACTATTATATAATGAAATGTTCCAGGAGAAATAGTAAGATTTTTCTCCTGGCGACACTATGTGTTAGTAATAAACCATTACTGAATAAATAAATAAATGTTTTGATCCAAGTGTGTGTGTACCATAATCTATATTAGCTATATAATTTTGTCTGACATCTAGTTTATTAGGCAGCAAGATTTTAAATCCTATTTAAAACTTGTGCTGTAGGCCTTGCTTAGCAACAGTGATGCCTGTGTCGTAAAATGTGACATTTTCATTTGCTTTCCAATCCTAGTTTTACTGTCTCCGGACAGATTGTGCTTTAGACTCATAAGTGAAGAAATGCTTCGTATATTCCCATAGAGACCTTCTAAGCTTTTAAAAACAAGATAACGATGGGCTGTATGGCTACCCGTCTCTCATTGCTCATAGGAGAGATATAAGATTAAGTACTCGGGTTCTTTTCAGTGCAATACTATATGTACCCAATGTATCCACAATTATTGCTAATCTATTATTTTGAAAATATGCAGGGTCCTCACAGAGAGCATAAAAACCAGTTTATCTTCTAAAAAGTTCCAATTTAAATTATTGTTTATACTTATTAGTGCCTAAAGGCAAGTGCCCCACTCTGGTAAGCTCAGTAGGGCATACAAAGAGGCAAAAAACAAGACAGAAGTGTGTACATCTGAATTTTAGACATGACCCTCACATGGCCTTAGCAGACAAGAAGAATAGAAGGATGTCTCTTTACAATCATATAGACCCACAATAAGAATTCTTCTAAAGGACTAAACTTGAAAAATTAAGTGTACATTCACTGTGTACAAACATTCATTATGTTTATTCTGTGTTTTTTTATATTTGTTTTTTGTGAATATTCTTTTTTGCTTAATCTTCTTGGGATGATTTATTTCAGCATGACTTCTCAGTTTTCCTGTCACAATATTCAGAATATACTCTTATTTATTAGATTTAATTGCTCACTAGATAAATTTATATAGCTTGTTTCTCTATCTTAGCTCTACAATCTTCTGCCTAGTTTCATTAAAATCCTTATTGAGTAAGTGTACACTGTTAGAATCGAAACATATCTGAGCTTCTTTCATTAGCTTCTCCTGCCTTATGCTGATGCAGTCCTGGTCCTATTTGATCCTAGTGTTTTGTATTAGTGGACTGCAATCCCTAAGGGAACTGAGGGGGGGCATTGTCAAATCTATTTACAGTCTAAATCAGTGAACATCATGCTCTTCTCCTTTCTTCATTCTGTAAAAGCAAACGTCCTGTGCTAGTCCCTTGGAACACAAGGGCACAAAAACTACGCAGGCTTGTGTACGTGTTTTGGTCTGACTGTGGTAGGAAATTGGGGTGGAAATGTAGGCCATACAGTCCAGACCTCATGTGTCAGCACTATTTATCCTATTGCACAGGCAGGCATACTCTTGCCATTTTACAGGGGACACCCGCACAGGGATTCAATTAATTTGATTTTGGACTCAGGGCAGTACATTTTGCCTGTTTGATAGATGCATCCAGAAGAACTGACCTGAACTGAAAGACTGGGCATCATTATAGCAAAGTAGAGGAAAAGGACAATGAGGAATTGCAAGATGTATTTCAAATGTCAAAAGTGTAAAGGACTTGTTTTTGTCTAGACTGTTTCACCAAAAGAAAATACAGAAACCAAGAAGTTAATCAGAATCATATGATTTTTCAGATCTACTAAACCAGTCAGATGAAAGTGACATAATTTTTTTTTATTATTCTTTGTCTTGAAGCACAGTAGGTTAAAGACTGCCTTGTTTTTCTTGACAGAGTATTTTAAATATTTATTGAGTTCTTATATATTTAAATATTTATGTTGTCCTTTATACCTTCTCTTAATTGCATTGACCTTTGTTGCCTGCTTCTTCATTATGACTTAACCAAACTGAAGTTCAGTGCGAGACAGTTTTTATTCACCACATTTCTGTAGTCTAATTCCTATACGGTGTATGCTCAAATACATTCTGCCAACTCTGAGGGTCAGAGTTCTGATTAGGAGATTGAAGATTGCAGATTAGAAATACAGCTCTCTACTTTTTGTTAGATAGGATAATGATGGTAGAGATAGCATAGACATAGCCTCTCCCAGTCCTCATAGTGTTGTAGATCCATACCATTGTATTTGCATATGCTCCGAGCTAAGGGCATCATAAAGACTTCTTATAATTCTGAGATGAAGACTGTGAGCAACAGTGCACTTCCGGAATAACAGATGCCTCTATAAGGAGATTAAAATTTTCCTGATAGAAGCTTTGACTAACACATTAAATGAAAGAGCACTAAAAAGGGCTGTTCCAGGTGCAAATTGGTTTCTTTGACATTGCTTAC
>JANZLP010000075.1:20901740-20913246 GCA_026930925.1 Chelictinia riocourii
ACAGCTTTGGTGGGCACCTGGCATCCAGTCAGGGTCAACCCATCACAATAAGGAAAAAACCTCCCCAAAACAACCAAAAAACCAACCACAGAGCAAATCAAGACTTTATGAGCTGAAACTTCCCCTGCTTTGCATAGGCGTAACAATACCTGGGCCAGCCTGTCTCTTGCATTTTGATGCCTCATGCAGCTCAGGAACTCAGAACTGGTAGCATATGATTAAAGAAAGGAACAAAAACCAGGTGGCAATTATTACTGCCTTATTTGGTCTTGACACCACATGTAAACGCAACTGTGAATGTCACATTCCCCCAAACACACGGCACAAGGTGCTGAACCACCTCATTTGAGAGAAGTGAAATGCAACAGCAGCCTCCAAAAAAATGGAAGTGAAACCCTAAGAAGCTTTCCTATATTGTATGTTTCACATACTGGCTGGAGGTCCAAAGGTGCTCAGGGCCCTCTCCAGCCCTCGCAAGGGGAGGCTCTCTGCTTTATCATCAACTCTGTCCTCCCTGAGCTGTCCCCAAACAGAGCCGCCAGCTGCCACTGAACCACCGCTGCCATCCAGCCAGGGACTCTAGGAAAAGGCAAACCCCAAGCTCTTGCTGCTAGCTAGTAAAAACTTAGAACCACCAAGAAGGCAAGTAATTAACAATAACCTTTAGAAGGCAGTTGCTGTTAATACGTTCTTTCTAAAATGCTGTCCCAGCCTCTTGACTAAATGCAATCCATGAATCAACAAACAAGGTTCAGATATCAACCGTGCTCTGCATTTAGGGGCAAATATAGTCTAAACAGCCAAATAATCATGCTACTCTCTCAATACATACAAAATTTATGGTCACTGCAATATATCAGCAAAGGCACTTTTTGAAGGAGGAACGGGCTGCAGAGCAATTAGGATGAAAAAGAGTTTTGGCTGCCTTTGGCTCAGTGGCTCTCATCTGTCACAGAAGGAAATTTATGCTGCTGCAGAAAGCCCGCATTAAAAGGCTGGGAGGAGAGCACGCAACCCCAGCTCTTGGGTGTTGCAGTGGCCAGGAGCTCCTCCACAGTTCAAAAATATACATATGGAAATCACAAGATTTTATTAGTCCTACTATCACAGAAAATAATAAATAAACAAGTCTTTACCTCTTCCACCACCACAAGTAGTTCTTTCAGTCTCCTATTTACAGTAGTTGTCCCAAAGGTTCATAAGTGTATTGTGTTAAGCAGTTCCTTTTTGGTCTGGCCTAAGGTTTTCTCACCTCTGTGGCTTCTGCTCAAGACCTACTGGCTTAATTGCTACAGGAGTTCAGAGTCTGACTCCTCCACTGCAGCTCTTTACTTCCACGGACAGTCCAAGAAGGCATACTCTCCAGCAGTAAAATGATAGCTAGTTGTTTCTAATTCATTGAGATCTAGAGTTACCTGTAGATTACTATTTATTTTTCAGTCTAAACAAGTACATACCTTTCCTTGGGTGTTTTGGCTTGGACGATGAACAGCAAAGATAAATATAAGGGCAAATAGGTGAAACCTAATATCTGTTTATATACATTAGGTAAACATAGGAGTCTATTACTCCAATAAGCTTAATTACATGCTTAAAATGAAAAGCATGTGTGGTTGCAAAGCCAGAGCCTAAGCTGGAGACACAGTTCACTCCTGAGTGTCCTGGCCAAGACAATGCTCAAAGCACCACCACAGCCCCAGGGATGCAATATATTTATTTGGTGGTGGTGGTGTTTTTTTTACTTATTGCTTTTTATGCAGACAACCACCCACAGAAGTCTAGACTCCAATTCCCAAATGGCCGACATCATACACTCCATCAGCTGTGGATGTCCCCAGAGCCACAACATTCTGACATTTTAATGTTAAATTGCCAGAAAACATTTTCTGTAGCATAATTTGAAGAGCAGGATAGGCTTCTCTGCAGCACAGCTGGGCTTCATGGAGGCTCCTGCCCATCACTCTCTGTACTTACATGGACTGAACACTTCTTAGCCCTGACAAGTTTTGGCTTTGTTGACTGCTCTGACCTAATCTTTTTGGAATTATTTTGCTTTTATTTCCTCACTTCTTCCAACTGCCACTGTTTTACGTTGTAATACACTGTTCACAAATGCAAGGCTTCTAGCAGCTTTCCCAAACTGCAGCAGGCTGGACTCCTCACAGTGTAACAGGAGCTCCGAAAACCCGTGAGATCTGATTGCCTGGGTCTTGCCCACACCAGAAGCGATGGCACTTGTGACTGAAAAAGCTGCTAACACAGACAGACCAGCACACAGGCATTTCATACCCATACAGGGTTATTCCCATATGGGAAAAGAAATAATTTAGTGGAGTAAGGCCTTATATCTGTTCGTAACAGGGACTGAAAAGCTGAAAACACATCGTGCAGAGCTAAGACAGTCTGGAGAGCACCCCATGGCTGAGTAAAAGGCTGTTGATTAGGCTTGACGCTATCAGGTTCTCTCATATTGCTGTCAGACCCCTCAGCTTCTGCAAGACCATGTCAATTGATGCTTTGCTGCTCCTCAATGTGTTCGGCCTACATCTATGAAGCCCCTCCAGAAGTTTGCAAGTGTTTCCCCCTCTAGAGGTACAGGGGGCAGCTGGAGGTTGCTGCCTTCACTGTGGTTTAATGAGGAGGTGCATGGGGACAACTTGAAGGAAAGGGAAAGGCACAGGTCGTCCTGTGAACCTGTTTAAAATGTAGCCAAACAGCAAGTGCAAGGGAGCCCTTATGCCTTTGCATCTTAAATATTGTGTGTACTATAGTTATGAGGAGGCGGGATAGAAAAATTGGGAAAAAAATAACCTGGGAAAAATTGCAGTGGGTTCATTTTCTGAGCTCTGTTGTACAAAACTCATTACTTCAATAACCTTCCTGCTCACTGGAGAGTTTGAACTGCTGAGCCAAAGTCTACCCCTTCCCTTGGAGTAATTTGCAAGCCACACCTGGGAGGGAAGCTCCCTGACATCTCTGGCAGCTCTGACAAAGTCTGTGGTACCAGGAAAACAGCAGGTCCTGAGTAAATTAAGAGGCTGTGTTACATCAGTCCCTCCTCAGATCACAAGCGCTTGGAACATCAAAAAGAAAAAAAAATATTCATGAGACTGATCTGTTGCATCTATGAAAACACTGAAAGGTGAGGGAGACTGTTATTCATTTTTCAGTGCTAGTAAATAGGTGTTTATATAGCCTGTCTTCTTCTGCATATCCACACACTGTCTGTAAAGCTGTATGTTTTTTCCTTTGTTCTAGACTTAATTGTCCTGAGTATTTACTGTCCATATCTACTACTTGCAAATGATGTGTTTCAAGCTAGTTGTATTTTTTTTTTTTTTTTTGAGGCGAGGAGGGAATCCTGAGATCAAGAAGTCAAATTAAATAATTCATAGATATCCTCTTGTATAGCAAACAAGTCTATTCCCCCACCTCCCCACACTACATATTGTTGTTGTTATATTATCTGTATGAGCCAGATATTGGCAAGGAGACGGGAAAAAAAAATGACAGGACATTGTAAGAGAGTTTAATGAAGTGGCTCCAAATATTGTATCAAAATAAATGAAGTGAATAATGCAAGAGCTCATTCCAGGTCCCTTCTACAACAATAACTATTGTGTGAGCAGCACATCTGAGGAGATGGGGATGGATGGATGAATACAAAGGTGCCACTCTGGCACATTACAGAGCAGGGAACAACGGGCAGCCTGAATTGTTATATTTAATTTCAGTAATTCTTTGAGTCCAGATACTCAGGAAGAAAACAGCAGGTGGTAAAAGAGGAGGAGGAGGAATTATCAGCCTTTCTGATCTCACTTAACTATTATGCTTCTGCTTAGGATGTAGGAAAATGGGCTGATTGCGTGCTTGCATATCTCAATTCCTGCGTGAGCCCGTCGTGCGTTTTGAGTAGCATGGTGACAGCCATCAGCAAGCAGAGCTGCTTGCTTGCTTGCTTGGCCTCCTGCTAGGAGGAAGACACTCGTTTGGCACTTCCACTCACAAATTATCTGCCTTTTATTAAAAATATATGCAATAGCATGCCACAGAAATAGCCCAGAGCCAGAACACTTGGGCCTGCCACTGCAAAGCTCCGATCTGCAGCCTGGTCCGGGCCCAGCTCCAACAGCAGATACAACTGGCCTTATCTTCAGCCCTGAACCTGCGGTGGGTTTGCCAGCACTCACAGCTGCACTCACCAGAGACCTCAGCGCTTGGCATGGAAGGGCCCTGCTGCTTATTTGTACCCCCTTAATAACACGGGGAGGAACAATTCCCCCTTGGTTTGTGCACTTGTGAGATAGGGACCTTTATTTGAACACAGAACCAAGCACAAGGATTCAGACATTGACAGGTTACCCATTCTCAACTTACTGCGCTTTCCCGTCACTGTCAATAGCTAGGGGACGGTTTCTATTCTCTGGCTTTTTGCAAAATGCCTTCTTATTTCTGCTGTCTGTATGAAGACTCCTTCACGCTAGTACTAGTGTTCTGAGAATGGCATTGAACAGTCAGGTAATGCACAGCACTGGCAATAAAGCTTTCATTCAATCCTCTTTTATCCCTATCCCTGCACCTTTTAGTGCTGGCATTGTGAGAGGCTTCCCAGCTGTCCCCATCCGGGTGCAGGGGCACAGACAGTAGTAATGCAGCAGCCCCCTTCCCCAGATACCAGTAACACAGCAGCCCCCTTCTGCAGAGACCACCGCCGCAGGAGCACCACGCTGCCAGCGACCAGGCGTCAGGGTGCAACATGTTCCCACCAGCTGCGACAGCCAGAAACAGTGACATTAGAAATCCAGGTGGGGAATCAGCAGCAAAAGCCATTACAACCGTTACCTTTGCTTGTAAGCGCTCTGGGTGCCTCCGCTCTAATTTTGTCTGACTACCTATGTTCCCTGTAGGGCTGACAGAGAGAAAACAAGCGGTTGGCACTCCCACCCCCTCCCAGCTCTGGTCACCCACGGCAGGCTCCGCAAGCGTCCTTCCTTCCTTGGGAGACAGATCCTGCACCCATCAGTGCAGTCCGTCAAGTGTCTCCTAACCCAATTGCAATTCACTGACAGCTTTACTTGCAAATTCCCTCTCTGCACAGCTCACGCTAAGAACCTTAATATTCCTGCAGATTCAGAAAGGGGATTTCCAACAAGCATTAGGAAAATTAAACTTCTCAAGAGCTGTCTCAATCTGACAAGCTATTTCTAGCTCTTCAAAGTACGGTAAGTGAAAATATTAAAATGGGGGATGGGGAAGTTGTAGTAAGTAAATGGTGAAGTAAGGCTAGAAACAAGGACAGCATAAGTCTACTTTGCATATACATAGGCCATACATATATGTATATGCACAGACAGAGAAATACATGAATATGTATTGTTTAAGGCTTCCTGCTGCCTTAGAAAATTATAATCTCCCACTCTTTGCTTCCACCCAAAGCCAAAGCAGCAGACTACACTAATGAGCGGGACATTTCCCTCAGAGATTTGTGCTTCTGGACTGCATTAAACACACCCAAGCACCAGCCCTCTTGTGTAGCAGACTGGGAGCTCGCAATTAAAACAGCAACTTTCCCCTACGGCTGTTTGCTGGTGGGAGCCCGGCTCCAGCCCAGGCTCAGCAGGCACAGGCAAGAGGCAGGTGAGACACAACCCAGCGCCTTCCCAGGCTGAACTGGGGACACTGGGCTGGTTGCAAGTCCTAGCAGAGACCGCAGTACTCCTCGCCACTCAGGTCTGCTTTCAGGAGTAGGCTGGGTGCTCTGCAGTTCACAGACAGGCTCTGAACACAAAGCCCAGAAAATGCCAGTGTTTTATTATGGTTCCCCTTCCCAGCAGGGTCAGGCTACAAAGTGCCCGCTGTGTCCCAGTTTAGTTACATTCCCCTTTTGCTCCTTTCTGCCCCCTCTCTCCTGCTTTCTGTTTTTCCATCCCCTGCAGAGCTTCCAAGCCCCCACCCAAATAGAGGTGAGGCTGTTCATAACCTGGGCCGTTGCTGGGGAGTGTGAGAAGCTGAACCAAGGTTTCAAGATATAAGGGTGTAACTCTGAAGGAGGTGAGGGTGATGTTTGTTTTTTAGGAGCAGCAAAGTGGCATGATTTAGCTGTTAGCAATTTTTCCTACGCTCTGGCATGGCTCTTGCTCCAAAACCTTGAAATTCCCCCTGGTTTAAGGCCTCATTTGAGTAAGTGTGCTCAGCTTGTCTGTCTGTACTCCTGCTCTGCTGCAATCATCCCCAGTAGCCTCACAAATCATGTTAAAACTGGGTTAGAAAAGCATCTTTTTCAATTACAGTCCCTCATCAGTGGTGCTTTAGGAGTGCAGGACACTGACTCTGTACTAGACCAGGGGACAAAACAATTAGAAGAGCTGATTAAAAGCCTATAGCTCTTCAGGGGTTGGTGTGATTGTGTGAGGGCTATGGGGTGCGATGAAAAAAAAATCTTTCTGAGCTTGTACTCGCAGCCTGCCAGAAATGCCTCTTCAGCTGTATGAATTGGTCTTGCAAAAGACACATTATTGAGTGCTGTATTAAAGCTATAGTCAAGGCCGTGTAGAGAGCTAGGTACAGAGCTAGATCTGATCAATACTTGGGATTCTTCAATATTACAAAATATTTTGCGCTAAGACATGGCAGCCTGATACTATTTATTTAAGGGAGAAATACAAAAGGGACTGATTTGACCTTGGTATCCTGACTGGCAGAACAAAAGGGAATGCCAAATGCTAAGAGCAAAGCTATTGATTAGGCCTGAAAGGGAGGACTGATGAAAGCAAGCCGTAAAAGGTTATTAATGGCAGAGAGGAGCACAGTGATTTGGGGTTTTGGCTTGATGACAACAGGATGGAAAATAGGTGACCGCAGTCAATCAGACAAAGGATTTGCTGGAGAAACAGGGAGGCATGAGATGCATCTGTACTGGTGGGAGAATGCCACCAGGAGCAGAGCACATGGATACAGATCGTCCTGGCAGAGAGCATCCCAGGAGCATCCAGGGCAGCAGTAACAACACCTTCCACCAAAGACCATGGCCCTGCTGTGCAGTAGTGCAGGCAGGTCACAGTCCTGCAGACTTCAGTTAAAGCAAACAATCTGGAAGGTGCAATAGAGAAAGCAGAGGCACGTGGATTATCAGTGCTGGGAAAATAACTAAAGCTCCTGGGGACCATTCCAGTGCCTGCTGTTAAGTTCACACTTCTCTATTAATATCCAGTGCGATACCTAAGAGCTTGGACAGCCCTGCGTGGTCATGCAGGCAGAGGTAGGTGGTGATACCTATCCGTTCTGCAGTGAGACCTCATAGCATAGCACAAGGGTGGAAGAAGGGGTGATCTGCTCAGAGGAACTTCTGATTTTGATGACTCACTGAAAGGAGATTGTTTTGTGCTTGGCTGCTGAGCATTGCCACGCAGGGAAGCAGCTGGGGCTCCCAGGACCAGCTCCAGGCACTGGCCTCTGTATAAACATGCTGAGATACAAACATGCAGGAGCAGATGGGGGATAAGCTGAAGTGAAAATCTGTAGCTACCACTGGACCCATGCTTCTGCTGAAGGTGGCTGGACACATCCAGTGTGTGCTAAGCTAAACAGTGCTAATGGAGAGTATAGTCCCCTTACTGCTATCCTTATTTCTCCTCCACTCTGTTCATCTGTGCTTCCTGAGCACAGTAAAATGTTGAAAATGGGACTCAGTCATCTTTGCAGTCTCCTGTTATCAGGGCTGAGCAATGAAGCTCGCTGGAGTAGTTTTTATGTCATTAATATGTTAACTGACTGTAGGAAGCTCTAATTTAATTATTAGGAACAAAGGTCTGAACATGAACAAGCAAAGTCCCTGTTACACTTCAAAGCCACATTTTTCTGGTGCTGGTAATACTGGTTTCAGTTCTGTCAGGTACCACAGAACTCAGGTACCAAATAGCTAATATCCAGCCACCATCAGTGGGCCGGCACAGCATGACAGAGTTAGAGAAGCATCTGTGATTGCAGAAGGGGAAAATGCAACAGGAGGCCTCATTTGCACCCGCTGAAACGAGGAGGAAGTGAGTTCTGGTAGATGGTGCAAACAAACATGGTTCAGTATTGAATGTGTCCCTCCAGGCTCCGGGGGGTGTTTTAAGAAGACAGATGCAGGAACTTGTCATATGTAATCTACCAGCCATCTTTAAAATGTGATAGGAATTTCTTAATAAGCATTGGCAGTACCTACAAACAGAGTAGCAGTGCTGCTTCTCCAGCCATTAATATTGCATACGTGGGCTGCTTAATTTGCTGTTCCTCACAGAGCCGGAGCAGGAAGCCTGCATAATGAAGGATTTGTTGACAGAGGTCTTCATATCAAATCAGCAAAAAGGTAGAAAATGATCCAGTTTCAGGCATACTTGCTTGACTCATGTAACCTTGGCCCTTCTAACATTATGGGCACAATGTAATTTAATACTACTCATAGCCAGAAACTTCAGAATAAACAGGATACAACTCTCAAAGTGCATTTTCCTCTCCAACTGCTTCACACTAAAGACTGCGTGTAGTCTTAAACATGAATCTAAACCAAGTAAGTGGTAGTACTAATTAAGTATAGAAGATTTAACCTAAATGTTACGTTTTCACTATCAGTCCTCCTCCTTCCTGTCCTCCTCCCCTGCATCATTAAAGAGGACCCAATTCTTAATGTGAAAGACCACACTTTATTTATTCCTTCTGATGCACAAATAGGGGAAGAGAGAAGTCAAGATTTCAGCTTGGTTTCTGTCTCCTCTAGACCCAGTCAGTTTGGCTCCGTAATGAGCCAGCAGTTAGTCAAGCACCTGCATTCTTTTAGCTAGTGGCACTACACAGATGGCACTGACATGATAAAGTTATCTGGGACTCAGTTTCCAGTGGCCAATTCTGGAACATCTGGGACCTTCTGGGTCAGCAGACACCGCACTCTGTACATGGACCAGACTCAAAAGGAGTCCAGGAATTAAATGTGCCCAAGCATACGGCAGGTAGTCTCTTCTCCAATGGCAGTCTCACAGCTGCCACAAACAGCTGCCACAAAAAAGAAGCAACAGCTACCCAGGGTGCCTTCCAGCTGCCCCTAACAACAGCCGCAATTGGTCCCCATCTACATGCTCCCTCAGCTGCAGCTTTTTAAATTCAGATCTTTATCAGACTGTAAAGAAGCATTCAGTTCTTGGCCAGCATTTGCTGCTCTGCCCCAGCAAATAAGCAGCAGACCAGGCAGGTGGAAGTGGGTTGTTACCTGAACCATGCTAACTCACCTCCCACACTAAGGTCAACTGGATTAAGAAGGCCAAGAGTTGTTGTACCATCTGGTTTTCTTCTTTCAAATTCACACTGAAATAAGATCAGGCTATTTTAGTTTATGTATTAGTTGAAATTCATGGTCCTTAAACTAATAAAAGCAACAAGTGAAACTGTCTTTTCCATAGGAATTGGAAAGGGATTTGGAAAGATCAGTCAGAAGTGAGTGCTGCTCTAACTTCTTTATTTTCACTAGGTAACTTTATTATGCTATAGGCACAAGGAATTAAGAAATTATATACATATTAATGTTTCTGCAGAGGCGAAGAGATAACATAGGTAATTCATGCAGAAAATTAAATGGACCCCGTATTACCAAACTGGGTTCCTTCTCCTGTGACATTAATAACCTTTGATCAGATGTGTGACTATTTCAGAACTACGGGGTTTTTCTGCAGGTCAGAGTTGGCATATTTTCTTAAGCTTCCCGATATTCACCCTTTTCTACTACTTTACAAAAATTCCTGAAAATTTAAGCTGAACTTGCTCTGCTGATGAAATTCAGCCTGCATTCAACTGATACCTTTTTTTTTTAACCTTACAATGTTACACAGATGATCAGTCATGTGTAAAATGGTGTAAAATGTAGTAAAAGCATACTTTGAGTTTCAACTGACTTAAGATGCTAAGTAAGCCTGGTTTATGAAAAAGTGAAAGGAGTTACCAAATCCACAAGGATTTACCTGGCTGTTTGCAAGTCGTCTTGTTAACTTTCCACCAGATTCTCTAACAATACGATCAATCTGCTCTTGTTCCCTTTCCAAGCTATTGTTTCGTAATTTGTCTTCAAGTAGATCTTTGTCTCTCCTGTGAATAAAACCCACACAACTTAGTAACTAGCTTTAACAGACACCAATTGGCTAAATGTCACAAAAGGATACAGTGAAGAAACTGTTTTTGCCAACTATGCAAACTGTTTCAGTAGACAAAACAACTAACAAAAAAAGCAGCATTTAATATGACTGTATTTAATATAGCTGGGGAAAATAAGTGAGAAAGATTTGTATCAGCAAATGCTTTTTTGTTAGTAACTGTAAAGGTCTCTGTGTTTAGCTTACTTCAGCCATACTAGTGTCCTACTTTAGTATTTTGCCAGATTTTACATCATCACTTCCACAAAACTAACAAAGGTATTTTTGGTAAAATAAAATACTAGATACTCTGAATTTTACTATCTGTATTTTCAAGTCTGTGAAAATAAAGTCACTATTATTTCAGAACATTGAAAGGGGTATTTCTAGATATTAAAAGATATTTCAGGAAGTACACATTCTGTAGCTATGCATTTACGTGTTTCAAATACAACTACTATGCCAAAAAAAAAACCCCAAAGTACTTGACATAGGCTGCATAGTTATTTGTACTAAAATGTTTAAAAGATCACATTTGCAAGCTTTCTCCAAAACAATACTATTTATGTGAAATATACACTAAAATAGAAAATAATTGAAGGAAGGGAGTTGTTGAGCAGCACACGGTTACCTACATAAAAAAAAATGGTGGTATCATAAAATATTCTAAACTTAGTTATTTTCAGTATATGAGGATGCTTTACATCAATGTTGCTCCCTTGAGATGAAGTCTTAGACTATATGCAGTACCAGAAGAGAGAAACCTACAACCACTGGTCCCTAGAAATCATCGTTTCAGTTGCATTTAAAGGGTGCACCCTGTAATTCTTAGAGACAATACTTCACTTTTTGTGTTCTTTACTAGGTGTTTTGAACACTTTGGCGTCACCATCCACAGGTTCTCCTTTGTCTTTACCAGGACCATTTTCATCTTCCACAGTATACATGAGTTGCGAGGAAGAAATACCACAAAAGGGGAGTCTACCAGGAGAGATGCTGCTCCAGTTTCCAAACAGCATAGGAGAGCTGATTTTATTTCTGATCCTCTTGAAGGAACTTCTGACCCAATTGTGCGTGAAGTAACTACTGAGTACTCTGACCAGAATTAGAGGGGCCCTGCCTCCAGCCAGGTGGAGGAAACGGATAACTGCGTCTATTGGACTGTGTGGATTCGATGGCCTGGCACGTCAGACCCACAGGAGTATAAGGCTTTAGTGGACACCAGTGCACAGTGTATTCTAATATCATCAAGTTATAAAGGGGCAGAACCCATCTGTATCTCTGGTGTGAGAGGGGGTTCCCAAGAGCTAACTGTATTGGAAGCTGAAGTAAGTCTAACTGGGAATGAA
>JANZLP010000075.1:20953930-20963963 GCA_026930925.1 Chelictinia riocourii
AGTGTTTCGCTTCTTTACAGGGCATGCCAGTGATACAACAGTGCAGCCTGTCACATCTTCTCTGGCATTTCACAGATACATTTGCTCTTTTATAAAGACCTCATGGCCAAAACCCAGAAACACTTACGCATTTAGTGTTGACACTGTGCCAGATATACTCAGCCTTTAGTACCTCACTTATGCTAATCTGCAAGTACCCTGCACAAGCATAACCTGGCCTACCTTGCAGGCACCTGGAGCAGCTGGGCAGCTGCACCCTCTCCTTCTGGTTTCCAAACAACGTGAACAAACTGGACAGCTCAACTATATGCAAAGTTCCCTGGAAAAATGTACGTATTAATGCCAAGCTCTCAGCACAGCAAGGTGGCAGGAGCTCACTCTGGTTTTATCCTTCACGCTCACCAGTGGGCTGAGTAGAAAACTGATGACAAGGACTAAATATTGCTGCAGCTGTACTGAGCTCAACCTGGTACCGCAATTCCAGCTGCTCATAAACTTCCCTTTTTTATTTAAAATAGAGCAGAGACTGGGTTCATTTGGTATCCCTAGTGCTCGCTAATCATGCACTTGTCATCGCAGCTTCAAAGCGGCAGATTGCAAGGTTTGCTGGCGTCCCGTCACTCTCCTCTCTCTTCCCGCTGGAAGCCCGCCTGTGCCATCACTCAGCTGAGCTTCAAAATCTACTAGGAAAAAAGTTGCCTGTATCTGATGACAGCCACTTGTCCACTCCCAGGCAGAGTAAGGCTAAGAAAGAGGGAGCACTTCTTTCTGTGGTATGGCATTTAGCAGGCTCCACAAAGCCTTCTGAACTTCTCCAAGTATTGTTTGCAGTGAGATTTTTAGGTGAGTTATTAAACTCCTTATTTCCCCCTCAGGTGACTAAAGGTTGTCTGCCTCAGGAAGATTCTATGAGGGACTCGCTAAGATTATTCAGAATTTCTTTCAGAAGCACGCAAAATCACATTATAGAAAGAGAAAAGCTGATTACAGGATATGTACAGTGCCTCCCTGGGCTCTTCTCTGCTGTGTCTCACCCAGTCTCTGTGTATGTATGTGCAGATTTCAGTGGGCTGAGATATAGCAGTTAAGAAGGAACTCCCTCATACTTTTCTTTTTATTTGTTTGAAAAGCAGGACTCCATATGACGGAGGGAGAAGGCAAATGAAAGATGTGAGATTTACAAAAAAACTATGATTGCTGCACAATTTCAGCATATAGTTATTCACACCTATAGGACTGCTGGGGATGAAGCTGCACTTCAAACTTGTTGGCTTCCATGTATTTTTGCATAAAGCAGTACTAAAAAAGAGTTGTTCTATCACCCTCAGACATTGAGAAGAGCTCTTAGCACAGTTTCATCTGGATCTTTGAGCCTTCTTCCCTCAGATGTGTGCAGACAAGGGAGATTTTAGTTTCTTTGCACTTATAGATGGATATGTGTGAATCCTGAAAGGCTTTCGCAAGCTAAAATAAATCTTTCCACATTAGCAGACACTTAGATGGAGACATCACTTACATGGCATCTGTGTCTGTCCTACCTGCTTTTTATGTACAAAACACCATCCACAGAAGTAGCCTGGCCAACTCGTTTCACCAAGAGTGCTTTCTTCCAAATCCTCAGAGCTGGCTAGCATGTAAATATCGCTTTTTAGGCTCCTTGGATTACAACAGTTTCTCATTCCCATATCTACTTGTAAATGTTCTGACAAAATTTATGAGCAAAGACAGTTTTCCAATGGATCAATGTAAGCTTCTTCCTCTTTTGCACAACTTCTTAATAGACTGTGTGTACTGCAGAAGCATGTTCCTTTGTAATATGTTATTCCTCATACAATTTTAAAGTTCATCTACTTTAAGTAAATCTGGCTGTTTCAGCTGAAAGTTGCGTAGCCTTCGGGAGTCTGTATCAGAAGAGCAGATTATCTTTTTAACACCTCAAGTTTCTGACTTTCATATCTTTCATTAAATCAATCTCCCTTTCATGATTTATATTTATGGCAATGCCCAATTCTATTACAACTCTCTCTTCTGCTTTCTCAATTTCCTCTATTATTCTTTTTCGGGTCTATAATATCGTTTCAGTGGCTAACTCATAGGCTGTCACTTCACATTTATGAACTGAAACATGAATGTGCATTATTACTTTATTTTTATGAAAATCCATGATAACTAATTCATTGATTCAATTTCTACCAAGAACCTTTATGTTTTGTTTCATGGTGTCTGGCCTCTAACCTCCATCCCTCCAAATAAACTTTTACATCTTTATTTACATACTGGGATCATTACAATTCTTTTATCTCCCTGCCCCAATGACATGAGAAGCTAAAATGGATTTAGGTGGGAGTTTAATTAGCAACTGCTCTTTTCTGTACTTCAGGCTACATTTCACGTGAAAGGGAAAAGCAAGACTCTAGCAAATGAAAGACTTGATGTAACCCCCCCAGAACCCTCAGGTTAGCTTGGTAAGTGTTTAGTGGAACAGACAATGAGACAAAGGGAGATCATGGTGGTGCTCCATTCCCTAGGAAGCTGGCACTCATTTTATACCAGTTCATATCTTTGTAACAAAATCACTCTCAGTAGTTTGCCTCTGTTTTACAGTGATAGCAGTGCAGGCAGAATCAGATTCTTTTCAGCAGGATTTTTTCCTTATTTTCCTTCTTTGATGAGTCCAAGTACCCTCAGAGATATACTAAGGTCAGTCTTGGTCCCCCAGCTCTGGCCCACTTGCACTCCTGTCATGCTATGAAGAGGCAAGAAAACATATGAGGCTTTTCCACTTACAGCTAACTGGACTGGTCACTGCAGTGTCAGCTTCTGACAAAAGAGCCAAGTTGGGGGTGTTCCCAGGAAGAGAAAACATACCAAACGCCAGAAAAGCCTGCCTGAGTGATGGTCTCATGATTTACCTCATTAAATTTCATTAAAACTTAGGGCAGCCCCGAAGCACCCATGAAATCTGCTAGCAGCAAACTGGTCTGCCCAGGGACTAAGTTCCAGAAGACATAAATGTGCCTCTCTTAATTACAACCTGTGTGCTGCAGATACCAGGTGTCTGAAGAGAGGGCTTTGCATCTAAAGCTTTTTCAAAAGGAAAATGTAATGACAGCTGAGTAATAAGTCTGAGGATTCAGCAGAATCTTCTATACTTACTGCAGCTGGTTGGCAGATAAGAGTTTTTCTACTTTTGGATTGGTGGACATCACCTGCTTACTGCGAGACCTTGCCAGAGATGGTTTGGATTTCATCCTGATCATGCACTTTAACTGATCTCTTGAATTATGTTTTCCAATGAAACCTAGAGTTGAGTGGTCAACCCCCATTAGACTACAAAAGTTCAGTGACCTTAAGTAACACTGGAAAGCTCAGTCTTACAATCAAGATGTTTTTCTAATCCTTCATTGGATCCTTTCACTAAACAAAAGAGAGAGTAAAAGACAGACCAGACAAAGCTAATTATTACAAAATCTGGGGATATCCATTGTAAAATAAGGGGCAGCTTATGGCCCTAAAGGATTGACATCGTCTTGACGTATTATACCAACCTCTGGCAGAAGTATATGATTAAACATAATTGTTAAAACTAGAAGTTTGTAAACAGCTGATCATTTCACTCTTGACAGTGTGTAAAGCAGATAACTCATCTTTTGCTGATGACTGAGTGGGAAAGAGACCAAGACCCTTCCACTGTGGATCCCCCCTCCACCAACACGATAACAGATTATTTCTTTGTTTCCTGTGCTGTTGAGTGAAGGAAGTCTCACAGCTAATGGGCTTCTAGGATCATCTTCATTCACGTCCCCTAGTAATTTCTGATTTCTCTTTTCTACAGTTTTTCTATGTTAAGCACACTTTATGACATTTAAGTTCTTATTTTATGTGCTCGGTTTTCTCAGAGCCTCAACAGCAACAAACCAACCAACCAGCCCATGAAGAAAACTCTTATCAGTAATCAGCCCTGCTGGAGACCAAACGATAACTGTCAGATCTGGATACTAAAAAGTATAGGATGAGGTTACTCATACCTACGTACAGCTTTCCTAGCAGCCTGAGCTCCAAAGAAATAAATATCAATGAGTGCAGCCCCGATGACTCTACTTAGAGGAGAGAGAGTGGGAGATGAGATTAGACACACATATGCTTTAACCTGGGAACAAAGGGCAGAATTTGGAAAACTACTTGTCAAGGTGTCTTCGAAAATTAGTATAGTACATACAACTGTATTGCCAGAGGGGCTGTTTCTTATCCTGTCTGCAGGCCCGTGTGAAATCCTTGTGATGAAATTCTCAGCCCTAGGGAAACAGTTGCTTTCAAGATTTGTTACAAGCTTGAAACTCAGCTCAGCATCATCAAAATGTGTGAAGAACTTTCAAGGAAACATGGGCTGACTTATGTCTATGGCACTGAAACAGCTAAAATTGGCTCTGGCTGATCTTTGCTTTCAGCATTAAGCTGATGCCAAACTAAACCATCCAGTGATGGTGAGAGCTGTGCTTAGACACATAAAAATTTCCCAGTAAGGAGGAGACTTTTCTTTTCTCTTCATCAAATAAAGTGCAGACCAATCCCATTAACTACACTGGGTTAACTCTGGATTTTCAGTGGCAGGAATGAGATCCAATCATTAGCAGAAATTGTGTGTGTGCATGTGAGACTGGCTGATTTTTTCTTTAAGTGACAGTCATGTACAATTAATCTAATGCTTATGGACAATGCATAAAATGTAGTTTAGTACACAACCATTGTGCCTTTAGATGCCTAGTCAGCAGGGCAAATGATACTTTCCTTCATTACTGAAGTTTCACTTCTCCCTCTCTGGCTTTTAGTAGAATGAAATGGAGCATGTAATGGAACGTCATGTTCATAGGTTTCATTTTGGTATCAGCTCCAGGTCTGCACAAAATCTCAAACACTACGACAGTTTTCACGTGCTCACTAATGCTAAAAGAAATTCCTGAAGGCACTCAAATCCTGAAGTCTAAAGAAGATGCTCTAAATTTACTCAAACAAAAACCCCTTACAGTTGCAAAATAATTACCTGCTTGCAAATAATCAGGTTATTTTTAGTAGTTATTATATGGAAGAGATTATATAATTTGGGAGAAAATATCAGCTTTCTGTAATACCCACCTGCTCTAAATACACCGTTATACTTTTAACTAAAATTGAAGAGCCATTAAGGCCAGTTTTTGTAGGTGCTTAGGTTTCTAATTCCCAATTAAATTAATTGGATTTGAATGCCTAAATAGCTTCAGAAATCAGGCTTATTATCCAATAACCAGTTAAAAAAGGCAATGCTGCAAAATAAGGCTGAACAGGAAAGTTGTTCAGCATTTCTATAGTAGCTGATGTGGGAAAAATAATAGCACTAGTGTCTCCTACAAACAAATACAACACTCATGCCACAGTCTTAGAAAAGGCAATAGACCAGATCCTGTCACATGTATAAAGCATAAGAACTATTACAGATAATTATTTCTGATAATAAACTGGACTCAGATAATTCCTTGTATTCTGACATCTCAAAGCACTTTTCAGATGTCTTTTACTTGTTTGCCTTCTTATGCTCTTGGAAATCCTTCAGAAGTACTACCTCAATTTTATAAGTAACTGCAAAGAGAAGAAGTAAACAGGTAGCCAAAAGTCATCACAGAAAACCAAGAAAGAGCTGAGAGCACAAGCCAGTACTACACTGCACTTGAGAGAATGAAACAATGCAAAAACATTCGCCTCAAAATATACTCATGTTGAGCTATTTAAGGATAGCAGTTTTTAAAATGTGATTATGCCACACCAAAAACGTCTCTGGAAAAGAATGAATTGGTCTTTCAGAGGTAACATTTGCTCTGCCCAAGCTTACCTAGCTCCCCAAGTGGAAGTTGAGCACTTCTGCAAATCTTAAATAAGGAACTGCAGGATCTAGGCATGCACCCAATGGTGCTTATGAGACATTAGGATACCCCTAGATATTTTATTGTCTCAAAGCTTTCAGAAAAGGTTAGCAATGGGACTGATATAAGAAGGCTAAAAACCGGCAACCCAGAGGGTAAGTAAGGGCAGAAACATAGAGAAAAATATTTAAGACACAGGATGCAGAGAAGAATAGCAAAAGCAGCAGGAACAGATGCTATGGAAGAGCTGGATAGCTGCTACAGAAGAACCATAGGATGAGTGAGAGATGAGGCTGAGTTAAGATGATGAGTGGGCTGGATACCACTAGCTGAATGTTAGTGACAACAGCAGCTAACAGAGTCAAGCACTGGAGAAAAAAGTCTGTCTAAAGGTGGACACATCACCTCCCACAGGTGGGGGAAGAGAGACATGAAAACCTACTCCGTGGATATAGATGTTTCACCATTACAGCGGCAGCAGGACATAGATCTGCAAGACTCCTTCCTGAATTTAGAAGTGCTCTGGACTGCACTCAGAAATTCAAGTATTGCTCTCCATGGTACCAAAGGGAACTGTTCACCCTCTAGATTTGTGTCTATGTTTCTTCTCCCCTTAGTTAATAATCCTTGGTCTGCTAAATAGTGAGCACGATTATCTGCCTAATACAGAACAGAAAAATAATTTGAAAAGTACCCTATTTCAGTGGATCAGCCAAAAGGTCTGAAACTTACTTTGCCTAAGTCAATTCATCTAGCCTGTGGCCTGATGTACAAAGTTCTTGCCTTTTAAGCTTCAGGCAAAGAGGGTTACATGCTTGCCTTAACAAGGTCCTAGAAAGTATTGCAAAATGGTCCAGACGGTGGATAAAGGGGAAGAAATCTTCAGTCAGCAGACGTGCACAGACGCTGTTACATATGACATCTGGAAATATTTCTAAATCCTTACTCAGCCACTAATATTTTATCATGACAGTCATTTTTATGTGATTAAGTAAAATTTAACAGGAGTGCTTCCTAAAGAGTCAGTGCTCTGTCCTAGTTAGGGTTATGTATATTATTAACAATCATAATGATGATGCTTAGATAGTACATTTTATGTAAAGATCTCAAAGCATTTTTCAAGGATTTAGTATTAAAGCTCTTTATCTGTCAAGGCAATTCAGAACCATTATACATCTTTTGTATGTGTCTATGCTGAGACAGATCAAATAAATGACATGCTAAAGATCACAATAGCACAGCAATGTCACAGCTGAAAGCATATGCCAGAGCCCACACTACAACCAGCACATTTCAATGCAGCATCTGAAAACCCATCCAATGGGTTATCCAGTTGTTACCCAATCTTATTAAAGCACAGGCAAATGAAATGAAAATCAAAAGTCATATACTGTATGCAGACTAAGCCCTTGTCAGACTCTGTAATGCCTAAAATCCCCACCAGGTTTAACCACATATGCATACTTCCTTTCTTCATTACCAAAGAAGAAGAGAGAACGGGACATGATTACAAATTCTGGGCTCATTATGTCCTTTCAACCTCTTAGCCTTCCTAACACTTGTAGGCTCTTTTTTCCTTCATCTATGTATGTCCTAAATAAGCCCCTTGTTCTTCCAATTGCCTTTGAGAATTCTAGTTCTCCAAATCTCCCATAACTAATATTCAGGATATTTCAGATCTAACCAGCAGTTTCTCTACTAACTCCAGATGACCACCCTAATCGTCAACTAATATTAATCAATATAATACTGATATGGTCAGAGGATCTAAGCGTATTTAAATCAGCTGAAAATATAGTGTCACATATATTTTTATTTTAATAAGACCAGTCCCTTCCATAGCTCATACAATATCTGGACAGTCCTGCAAATAATAAGCAAAAGCAATGTCATTTAGTGGCTATGCTGTATCTGATATGTCCAGAAAACTCCTAAACTGGGCTGAGAAGACAACAATTTATATGGCATATTGTAACTTTTTACTGCGTGGTAATAAAACAACACAGAGTTTTGTGTCATGATCTGGAGGATGGCTTAGAGCAGGCACAAAGAGCTATAAATACCACATCTTCTAAAAGAAAGTGGCAGACGGTCACTGGAACTGAGGAACACAAAGAGTTTTAAAGCTAAAGGGAACTTTTCAAGAGAAAGAATCACAATTTATAATGATTAATGCAAGTTCCTGCTATGGAGACAGGTGCTGTTGGATGATCTGAGCCCAATTTAGCTTTCATTTATGTTGGTGTAACATCATGTGCTTCACTAATGCACCTCTGGCTTAGCCCAGTGGAAGAAAGAAGAGAACTAATTTCCCTTTGTATTGAGCTTGTCTGTTCGTTACTTCCTCAGCACATTTTTTCTAGAGATCAAGCAATCTCTTTTCATTGAGATGATGGAGCACTTCTCGATACTGGGATTCAGGATACAATGAGTTGGGCTTTGAAAGCAGCTAAATACAGTACGACCCCTAATCCTGTTTGAAAGGCAAGGTGATTTTGACATTCCTACATGGGTATCTTTTGCTGTACAAATCTGACACGCGGAAATAGGCGAGGCACTTGGAAGACCTTCGCCATAGTTCCCGAGCATCTTCACTGCGGGGATTCACAGGCACACACCAGGATAAGCGTTTCACGTGGATGGTATCAGAATAACGATGTGACAACATGGGAATGCCTGTGCAAAGCCATAATTTCACATGTCATTTAAGTGAATATACAACAGAAAGAAGCACTCCTGGCCACCTCTCACCCTCAGCTACTGATTCCCACCCCGATGTCACTTCTTTCCCAGTGCTGGCACAAGCATAGTGACCATCTGAAATGAACTCAGTCAGGGAGCTGGACAGGCAAACAGCTTGTTCACCAAAAAAGCCACCACCCTGATTCATTTTCCCTCAGCTGCACTCATGGCCAGGAGAAAGACAGGGACAGCAGCTCCATGTTAAACAGTCACAGAATTGCACCTTAGCAATTGTTTAACACATTAGGGACATTCATCAACCCCTTCTGAGTTCAGTAAATGATTAAATCTGCTCACTCAGATCCCCTTTGATATCACTGTTTGGATATTTAGATTTTGCCTCATTCTTTTTATGGATATAGACATATTCCTCCTAATAAAGGAACAGAAATACCCACAGAAAGAAAGAGATTATCATCCCTGGCCCTACAAGAACACGTTTTCTTTCCCATTAAGCACAAAAAGATAGATTTCTGGGTATCTTCTGTAGAATTTTGAGGAAGTCTCAATTCAGGAATTATTTGGATTTTTCCATTACAGAGAAGTTTTGTATCTTACAAGCTTATAGCCTTTCATAAATACAAAGAAACTAGTCAACAGCAACTGTAGCAGTCACACTGGGATTTTCAGTGTGGATGATTACAGAAGGCAAACAACTCCACAAAAACCTTGTTACTTCTCAAGATTCACATCAGAATGATGAATTGGCAGAATATGAAAGAGACAAATCCAGTAACTTCAACAGCTTTAGGTGAGTTTCAGATGATTCCTGGGAGATATAGGACTGTTATATCAGTTCTACATTCAGAACTCATCTTTGCCATGTCTGCTTTTCATACCAGAGAGACATTAGAATTGTTCCTGCTCCCTTTATAACCAACATCAACAGCACATGGACTGAACTCAACAGTTATTATTACAAGTTTTATTCTTGAAAGTGCATCTTGCTGGGTTTGTCCTGTCTCCTGATTACTAGAGCAGATCAGAAAAAGTATTTTCTTTTTCACAGTTGCTTCATCCTAAGGTGAAAAGTTCAGAAAGATTCTGATGTCAGGAATACTGAAACTGAATTGAAATGACAGGACATGATTTCATCATTTTCTATCAAAATGAAATGTTTAGACATCACAGAAAATAAAAACATCCATTTGCTGACTTAAATGTTTGTTTCAAGACAGATCAAAATTACTCGGGATGGAATAAGGCAGTTCAGCTGGTGAGAGAAAGCACATTGTATTGTGGAATACCATGGTATGAACTTGATCTTCACTGAAGCCTCAAGGCAGAGATTCATTTTCCCATTATAAAATTCAGCCCTACACAACCATATTCTATGGTTTCCTGGGGCAGCGCCTGGCTTTGGTTTCCATGGCAGGTTTTGTGTGGACCCCGAGAAC
>JANZLP010000075.1:21000598-21014269 GCA_026930925.1 Chelictinia riocourii
AAGGGAAGTATAACTATAGTGTTAATTTCTGAGCTCTGCTTTCACACAGCTTAAGTGAGCTGGTATTAGGTATGTCACTACCCATGGTATGAAATGTACTTAATTGCGCTGCTTTGTTTCAGCCAAGGAATATTGCAGGACAATATTTTCCTATGAAGGCTCAAATGATGAACTCAGCTTTAAAGAAGGCGAGATCATTCAAATAATCAGTAAGGTAAGATGTTGGATCTGCTTTAACAATTTATATATAGCTTTTGTGGATTTTGTACAGGTAGGTAATGTGGTGTCCTGGTTTCAGCTGGGATAGAGTTAATTGTCTTCCTAGTAGCTGGTACAGTGCTGTGTTTTGGGTTCAGTAGGAGAAGAATGTTGGTAACACACTGATGTTTTCTGCTGTTTCTCAGTAGTGTTTAGACCAAGTCAAGGATTTTTCAGCTTCTCCTGCCCAGCCAGCAAGAAGGCTGGAGGGGCACAAAGAGTTGGGAGGGGACACAGCCAGGGCAGCTGACCCAAACTGGCCAACGGGGTATTCCATACAATGGAATGCCACCCCCAGTATATAAATATGGGGGGAGTTGGCCTGGGCGGATCGCTGCTCGGGAATTAACTGGGCATCAGTTGGCGAGTGGTGAGCAATTGCACTGTGCATCGCTTGTTTTGTATATTCCAATCCTTTTGTTATTATTGTAATATAATGGCCAAGGTAGAAAGCACTAATAGATGGTTCTCTTTGACCATTTTCAACAGTCACCTTGCCTACTTCTTGCTGACACAGTTCTTATGGTAATTAATGAGCTGGCACATTCCTAGGAGCCTTGTCAATGAATTAATCTCTGCACAGAGGGAACAGCTGAACACGAGTTCCTCTTGTTGTCTCTGGCAAACAGGGGAGTTGAAGAACCTGCAGGCAGGCGGCAGGGGGTGTGTGTCTGTGTAAGGACTCCCTGCTTCAGGGGTGGCTGAAATTATGCATATTGCATACATTTTGTATACTTCTGTGTTTATCCTCTTGAGCTTTCATGTGTCTGATTAGAGTTTCTGATGTGGTTACTTTGCCTGGTGAGGGAGTGCAGTTCATTATTAACTTAATGCTACAGGAGCAGAGAAGAGGTTCAGCTTCACCAGTTATGTGAAGGCATCTATGTGGAAGCATTTTGTCCAAGTAAGCGAAGAAAGGTGAGACCTAGAAAGATGATCAACCCAAGGAGCTTGTTCTTAATAAATTGTATTTCATGTTTGGTCACACTCTGGTGCAGAGGCTGGAAGTGAAACAAGGGAAAATGGTACTTCCCTGTAGGGCTCCAGACACATGCTTTATCACCACTGGAGGAAAGGTGTCCATAAAGGCAGCAAAGGAACATGCCCTTCCTCCTCCCAAGTTCAGCAGATTGTAGGGAGCCCTGTGGCCTTGCACTGCCATCCTTCTCTCCTGTATTTCATTATGCTGAGACACCCAACAAACTTGAAAAAGCCTGTCCAGGCAGCTCCTTACTAAATTTCCCCAAGGACCACATCACAGCTGACCTTGTGCTGTTTGTTCCCAGTCTGCAATTTTTTTCTTAAACATTGGTCAAAGCCCCCCAATGAATTATCACTAAGGGGTAGGGAAAGATGAATGAGTGGTGCTCTCTGAAGTTGTCTCCAACGTGAATAAAGCAGAAAACATGGATGTGAAGAATTTGTGGCTAAAACCAAAGCTCTGCCTTGAGACTTTGTTGGGGTCTGAGTTTCTGTTGCCTTCCTTGAGCCATCTCCTGGTAAGTGCATCGGTGGATCCTTGTAAATCCTGTTCAATGTTCAGGAATCTTTCCTGAAGAAGAGGAGAAATCTCTCCTCCTCCACTGTGTCTCTCCTAAAGGAAAACGTTTTGCACTTCTGCAGTAGAGGTGGAAACAAGTCGATAATGTGGGTTGGGGCAAGCCCAGGATTTGATACTACTTTGTGGTCAGTTTTTTTCCCAATATAGTACTTGAAAAGCTGTCAAGAGAGGGAGAGGAACAGCTTCTGAGGGAAAACCAGCTGTGTATTGGAGTGTGTTTTGGTCTTATATGGCTAAACAAGAGCAAATGAATTCAAATGTTAACAGATGTTTACTCTTCATTAAAGTTTGAAGTAACTCTGAAACATCCAGCACTGAGTCTTTGGTTGTGAATCACAGGGGCAGAAGGATATTTAACTTTTAAGAGCTGTTCCTAGACTACTAGGCTAATAACCTGGTTATACAGTCAGTGTTGTATTAGAAGTCCCAGGGCTGCTGGTATTGATCCCAGTATTGGTCTAAAGTAACTCATGCCTTTGTTAGGAAAGAAAATGGTATATTTGCTTGAGGGACAAGGTGATCTGTGAGAGCTAAGAAACAGATGTTTCCTTAGAGTGTCTAGGAGTGAGACATGGAATTTATCATCTGGTTTAGTATTTACTTGCTCTTTCCTCTCTAGTTGCTAACCCCAATGAGCCATGGGGAAACCTCTTAAGGCTGTGGCATATCTCTGCTTATTTGATTGTCCAAGAGATTGGAAAAAGGTTTAAACCAAGGTCAAATCCATCCACAGGTAATGAGGGGATTGAGGGTTTCCAAACTGATATGTACATCACCGAAAAGTATGGATTCATCTGGCTGGCTCCCATAGCTCTACCAACCACTGCCAAGCCACTGAAGATGCTGTCCTTAACCATGGTAGGGACCACACTGAAAGGACAAAACCACTTAGGCATTCATGCTCCTACACAGCCTGACAAGGAGGCAACCAAAGAAAAGCACTGCATTAGATACACCCTTCCTGGCCTTTTCGCATTTAATTCAACTATTAATCATTGCTGCACCGATTAACCGATGACCCATCTGCAGCTCACTGTTATATAAAGCAACCTGAAATCAGACCCTTGGTTGATTACAGCAGGCAATCAGATGGTCCAAGACTGATCTCTTGGCTGGAATTAAAGTTAGCTTAGCTTAGAGATTCCAAGCTTTGTTCACTGTGATAATTATCCAAGGCAAAACTGACTGGAAAGTATGTTGAACAGGGAAAAGTTTATCAATAACAAATATTTTTGCATTCATGATAGCTCTGTGATTATTTTTGGTTTTCTCGCCCTACAGGCATATGGTGGATGCAGAACTATTTCTAAGTGCCCAAACCAAAACTACATTGTAAGTTCATTCTGAATACTGGTTTCATTCATATTCTGCAGAATCTAGTGCCAAACTCTGCTCTTAGGTACCTAAAAGAATTGCAAAACCCCAAACTGCTCACTTTCCATAGGGCTAGAGTAATTGCTGTAATGGGGCACTGAGCTCTGCAGAAGCAGAGGGCTGGGGAAGGTGACCGTTCGGGGCACCTGCCTTACAGTCCTCACCCCTGCTTCTGCAGTCTCTGGTGGAAACTGAAGTAAAATTGCTGAGCTTTTCACTGGGGAAATGTCTGGTCTCTTCTAAAGGCATGTTTTTCTGTAAGAACCAATAGATTTTGCTGTCATAATATAGTACTATTTGAGTTTATCTCCCTCTGCACACCTGGTATGCCTTCATCCTATCCCACTTATTTTTACAGTGTTATACAGAGAAGTTACTGTTATAAAAAGGTGCTCCCAATAGAAGGCAAAGCAAAACTATAATCACACTGCAGTCTCTCTTCATCACTGTGGTTATTGGTGTTTCAGACTTGCAGGTGCTAAAGGTTTGTCCATGGGGGATATATATAAGAGTTGAAAAACAATAGCAAAACACTTGACTTCCACATACATGTTTTGGGGTCAGATTGTTACTTTTGCCATCAGAACAAAAAAATCAAGCATCAAGGAGTCACTTCTGGAAAAGATGAAGATTTCGGAGGTCTGCTATGTCACTCTGTTTTGGGAGTGTGTTCTTGGGGTGGATTGATTGAAGGTGAAGGGAGGTTCCTTCTCTCGCTGTAATACCATTTATGGTGAAACATGCCCAACCACTAGCTCAGGATGTGGGTGAACCACTGTCAACAGCAGCAGCAATCAGAATAACTGCTAGAAAGGATTTGTAACAGTAATTCAATAGATACGCATATCTGACATATTATAGCATTGTCCATAGCAGGAAACTAGTCTCTTAGTGGTAGGCCTAAATAAAAGGGTGAAGAGGTGTTGTTTAGGGGCCCAGAGAGGACTATAACTAGGAGCTTTAGGATTAAGGTGGGCAAGGGAAAATGTGAACTAAATATGGGGAAACATTTCCTAACAAGCAGCTGGCTATAAAATCCCAGTGAAAGCAGAGAAGTCCCAGTTGTCTCATGCATGTCAACATGGACTAGATATTTAAAAACATACAGAGTAGAAAAAGTCATTTAAGGCTCTGGTCCACTGCCTGTATTTCTGAACTGCTTTTCCTTATAAGCTTCTAAGGTGCTAAAATATACCCCCAAATCTATTGGAAATGATTCTGCAATCCTGCTACAAGGATGGAACAGGTATCGTCAATATTTTTCAGGCCTAAAAACTTAGGCACAATTGCACAACTGTAGCCTTTGAAGATAACGTAGCTGATGGAAAGAAAGTCCACCTAAAAAAGGTTTTCTGCCTACCATTCACATGTGAAAGGATATAAACCTTGGCAAGTTTATGAACGGCAGCTGGCTTGGAAACGCTTTTTACATTCTGTCCTTTTCACAAAGTGCGCACACGTAAATAGGATCCCATTTATCAAGCACACCCACAACCAAACTGCATGACTTCATAAAGGACACGTTAGAGTTATCTTCTGTCATCAGATCATTTCATTGTATTTGAAGTTAAGTATGTTAATGCATCTTCAATTAATTTTCTTGGTGTTAAAGTGCAAACTGGGCTAATAAAAGTGACACATTGACTTTTTCCAGAGAGTGATGTTCAGCTTACAGAGAATGGCAGCATAAATGAAAATTAGCCTCAAGACAATGTTAATTACGTTTTATCCATTAGTAGGAGGGTAATTGAAGCACTCATTTTCACTGCAAAGAAAACCCTTCTGGCTTCATAAAGGGAAACTATCTATTTAATGTGCTAATTAAAGTCTAACAATGTAAAAATATGCAACAGAAAGAAAAGCAAAATGCAGGTTATATACATATATATAGTATACTGCAATGACCATCTTGGACATAATACATGTTATTGCCCTCTTGCTGTGCTGAGAGGGACTTCAAAATGCGTGACATAGAACTCAAACAGCTATCTGAAGAAGCAGTCAAGGATTACCGACACGAACATGAAATATCCTTAAAGACATGTATTCAAAGTGAAACAAAAGCTTGATATAACCAAGTAAATACTATACATAGAGCTGATAGTAATAGTACTATTAGAATGGATACTACTAATACTCATAATACCAATTACAGAAAGCGGTCTCTGTCAATTTTAAAATCTCCACGCTCATTTCTGTTAGATCTGGCTGTGGCTGAGAAGCTGGTATTTGCTTATTCTTAGATGACAAACACCCCCAAACCACCAAGGGCATATGAGTAAAGTCTGGCCAATCAGTTGAAACAAGTAGGGAGCCCATTTTTTTCAGTAGCTATATCAACAAGTGTTCTGATATCTATTAAAAGTCACATTGATAATTTAATTTTTGATAAACAAAGGATACATTAATAAAAGTATGTTGTGAATGCTGAACTGCTGGAAAGATATCCTATTGCCTTTGGGCCCTCCATGGCTAAATAGAAAGATTTTGAGTTCTGAATATTAAGTTGTTTTATAAAATTCATATTCGTCTATCAATAAGCGCTAACTTCTTTCCAACACTGCATATTATCTATCCTGGACTTCACACCACTGAGATACTAGAGAAAGAGAAACATTTTTGTCTCGGATTTTTTTAAAGGAAAGAAGAACTTTGAAGCTGCTCAGAGTTTGGAAAGACATAATAAGATTTGGTTAACATGTTTCAAGAACTGACAGATAAAGTTATCAAATGTTCATGCTAACAGCTAAATGGTACTGCACTTTATCAGATCTATCATCACTGCACCTACGCATATAAACAGATATGCACACTGCCTATCAGTGTTACAAAGAATATATATTACAGAATTTTAGTGTCAAAAAATATAGCGGACAAATTAATTTTCTTTTATCCGCACCAGTAGCAATTGGACATCCTCAGTACAGCCTGGGCCAGAATCAGTGAAAGTGAAAGGACACGATAAACCAGAACACTTGTTCAAGAACTTCGTAGTCATCTTGATGTATTGCCATCTCCGCTTGCTAAAGTCAATAAATTAGATAAGCGCAACCAGTCTTGGGCTAAAGAACTCTGCTTGTGTACAAATGCCACAAAGAAATCTCACAAGTACCTCACCATCCTTTGCATCAACCAGAAAAAGCGTAGGTGGGATGAGATTTAGTTGCAGATAACATCATGGAGTATCTGCCCACAGGGCTCAACGGAATCTAGATCAGATCCTTGAACTTACTGACTGCAGGAGCAGCATCTGGGCAGAGTTATAGTGAATTTGGAATTCCTGCTTCCACGACAGCCAAAAATACATTCCCCTATTCAAAAATAATAATTTTAAAATCAACATTTATCATAATATTACCATGAGCATTGAAAAGGATTATCTTATTACAAAAATGAAATGACTTAAGTTTACCCTTATTATTGTTTCCCAGGGAAAAAAAAGAGGCTTTTTTTATTTCATTATGGATGAAGCTGCTATTTGCATTTAAATGAAGACATCTGAAGAAGAAGAGCTAGAAAGTTAGGGTTTTTTCCTTTTGAGGATGAAATTTCATTTCATTTCAGTATTCGCTTATAATGCAAACCTAACTCGGCTTTCTGCTTCATTAAGTAGTCAATCACAAGCTGCTTTCCAAAAATTGTCATAGAGAGTGAGACATACTGATTATTCCCAGTTGAGGCTTTGTAATGATGGTAACAATATAGTGTTGGTATCCCCTAAAAATCTGACATCAGCAAATAAATGAGGCATTTCCATATTTGCTGTATAGCATGGAATTTTTTTGATTGACTTATCATAATTGATGCATTTAAACAATCTGCTTTCTTAATACTCTGATCAGAAACAGGCTTGTTTCAAAGGAACGGTTTACTAGCTGTTCCAACATAAACATTGTGCATACCATATAGACACATAAATATTCATTCTAATGTTAAAGATATTAAAGAAAACAGGCAGAATACCCAACACTGCACCACTGACATCTGTAGGAAATCTGCCATTTACCTAAATGGGAAGAAAGATGCCATGGAATGGGACTTCCCTCCTGCATTCAACTTTCATACCAAGGGACATCTGGATTCTATTCTGAGCGCTCCAATCTGGCTTCATATATGGGGGCAAAAGCAGACCACTTTCAGACATGCCACCTTTCATAGGCTATAGGTGACATGTATGTTACTGACTAACAGGTACTGAAAAAGCCAGGGACTTGGCAGTGTCATCTGAAATATTCAGTTGCCTACAGTAGAGAGCAGAGGTAAGTTTTAGCAAGGAAAGCCGAGAAAAGAAACAGTAAAAGGTGAGGTTAAAAGAAAAGTTTACCAGTGAACAAAAAAGTAGAAAGCAAAGCAAGGGCTGTTTTTATGAGTCAGCCTGGATGGGCAAAAATTTAAGTCTTCAGCAGAAGTATTAAAATATTAGCTGAAACTGGGATGGGAAACATCTCCTTTCCTTTTTAACTCTCCTCACAGTGAAACGGGAGGCAGAACTGATGGCAAAATATTTTTTATATCAAAGGTCCTCTAATTTTATGAATTTAAATCATGCACCTTAGAGACTGGTGATTAGAAGCAGTCATCTTTGCAAAATAAGATTAGCTTATCTCACACAGTGAGATGAAAATTAATTCAAGATAATACCTTCACAGCCTAATCTGTCATAGGGAAGGCCTCTGCTTACTCCATTATATGCTTAATAGAAGAGTAGAACTGGCCAGCTGACTTATCTGGCCACCTTACAAAATAAGAAAGATGGTTTGAGATAGGTACTGGAACTGGCAGCAGTAGGGCAGCAGTTGTTGATTGAAATGTTCATCAAACTGAACAAGTTTAACAAGATCTCGAGCCTTGCTGGAGGTGGGGTGGCATCAAATCATACCAGTGGGAGTCAGTGGTTTAAAAAAAATCGATCTCTCTTAGCCTACCACCTGGTTCCAGCTGATTTGTTTCACTCAAGTATCAGGCTATTTCTCATTAGCTGAGTAGAGTCTAATATACAGATCTAGTGGTCAACAAAGATAAAAGGTTGATGCCGAAATTAATATACTGAACTCCTGCTTATTAGAGATTTTAGGCAGATTATCTATGCTCCATGTTTATGTTCTGAAAAACATGATGTTCCTTTTAATTGTAACTATACACGACAGTTCTACAGCTATTGTTATCAGCTATCTGCCAAACACACTGAATAAGGTAAAAAGATTTACTTTATTATGGTAGGCACCTCTTGAAATTATTTTCAAGAATATTAATTGTAAACTAAGCAGTAAATGGTCCCAAGAAAAATCCTTTTAATGCAGCAATGCAGGAATATTTTGATTAGCTAAACCAAGAGAAAATAAAAACATAAGAGTCAAGCAGGAGGCTGCAGAAAAGAAAGGGGAATTCTAAGGATAAAATTCTTCTGTCAAATATATTCATGCAGAGCCCATCAAAGTCAATGGAAATTCTGTGTGCATATTCAAGGACAGAATTTGGTCTAAAGGGATAAATTTTCAAAGGATGCTGTGGGTTTTTTTTCCTTGCACCAGCATTTGCATAGGCTCATTAGTATTTGTGAAATGGGTACCTGTGCCCTTAAACAGGCATTGCAGAGTGTAATTACCTATTCTGCCTGCATAAATGCACAGTGTTGTTGAGGCAGTCTTTCACTGTGGTCCATTTAAGAACACTGAGAAAGAATAG
Source organism: Chelictinia riocourii (assembly GCA_026930925.1). Taxonomy (NCBI): domain Eukaryota; kingdom Metazoa; phylum Chordata; class Aves; order Accipitriformes; family Accipitridae; genus Chelictinia; species Chelictinia riocourii. The sequence continues at coordinate 21,009,477 of JANZLP010000075.1, forward strand.
TGTATTTATCAATATACTCTAGAAATAGATTTCACATGCTCTGAATCCTCCAACCTATTCTCCAGCTTTGCTCAAGAGAAGCATTCCACAAGTTCATTTTTGCTTTTAAAAATAAAGATGCAGAGAGCTATATGTAAACAACAAGGATGTTTTCAGGTCACAGTTCATGCCCTGCAAGAGTCTTCAATATGTGCATTCACTTTTGCATATGCCAAACAGCACCGACTGACTGTACTAAACTCTGCATTGGCATTTCTCCACTAATCAAATGCTTTGCAGCCAAACTGTATTTGTAACCCTTTAATGACATCCCACAAGTATTGTTATAGAAACCTCATCTACAAAATGCTGATCCCAGAAGATCTGTTGCCGGTGCTGACTACAAGTACCTGAAAACATAACTAAAGATGATTATAAAGAAAATGCATGCAGTAGGATTTATTTTATAACTGAAAACACATACAATGATCCAAATTTTTTAGGAAATGAGAAGAAATACTCTACAAATCAATAAAAATATCTACATGTTGAGGCATTTAGCAGGCAAGAACAGGAGCACTAAAACTCAAACTGGTATGAGAGGAAGACTATTAAATACCTCACTCGTGCATGAATAGTATATAAGCACTTGAACGGATAATGTACCAGCAACAGTTTTGCCTCTGGTGAGCAATTACAGCCAGAGCTACCAAGATATAACTCACAGATATATATATGAGTTTCTTTTTAGTCCCTTTTCTACTCCCTAGCACTCTCTGGATATATCTGGATGGAACTAATAGGTGACCTGCTGCCACAGATAAAAACAACAAAAAGCTAAACACTGTATCTGCATTCCTTCTGTTATCTAGACATCCACCTAAAAGCCTATTAGCGCTATTTAAGTTCTGATGGCATTTAAAATCAAAAGTAACATTTCATTTAGCTAGGTCTTGACTCTCAGCCTGTGGTGAGAGTTGAACACTCATAAAGCATCTACAAATTAACAAGTAAAGCTAGCAAAGGGAAACTCAAACCAAGGAATGTCTTGCAACCAGTAAAGGGCAAAGCTGGAAACAGAACCTAGAACTTGCTTAACAGTTGCACTAGCCATTAGAAAGTCAATGTGATGCACAAGTCTGGATTATTTCCTTACAGTTCTCCTCTCCTAAGGGTCATCGTGTATGGAGAGTATTTTTTTTTTTTTAAAAACCCAAATCACTATTCCACATTGGCTGAATGGTATTCCTATAAGCACATAAGTCATCAATTCAAAGCACTTAAAAATTTCAGAATTTTAGACGCTGCCTGAGAAGGAGTAAAACATCTCAACTGGGCTGTCACAAGTCTCTACTTCAACTAGGCCTAACTGTCCCCTTGCTAACATTAGCGGCAGCATTGACTTCACTGTGAGGTAATTCAGCTTAATCTACTTATTTTCTTGAAAACTCATCAAATAAAAATATTGCCCTCAAGAATCTCCTTTACTTACTGTTAGTATTCCTCTTCATGTCTATACCTACACATATTAACATGCAGATTTCAGAGACACAGTCCATGACACAGAGTATTCAAATATACATCTGGGGGAGGGAAGGTCCTCCTATTAAGCATTCCATTCTGTCTTTGACTCTAAGATAAGCATAGATGTTGCAAAACAAGGATTTGTTACATATCAAAAATAGTATTTTAAAATATTAGTTTTAAAACTCCTCACAGAGATATGACCATATGCTCATATCTATCACAACACATCCATCTACCAAGCTAGTAACTGCTGTTTTCTAGGTCCAGAAGAAAGATCCACAGCTATTGATTTAGGTTTTGTTGGTAATGTTTATCAAATCAATCAACTGAACTCAAGCAATCTTGAAATGATTCCTTCAACTAATTCTTCAAGACTAAATTTTTTAGTTTGCACAACATAAACCCATGTGATTGCCTTTTGTTACTGATCCTTCACAATATCCCTGTTACCTTTACACATGGATCAATGGTAGGATTTTACATAAAGGAAAGCCAGAATAAGGTTCCCAGCATAGCTATATTATCTGACACCCATCTACATTTTTGCTGTACTGTAGCTTGCATTGAATTGAACAGTTCCATTTATTATCCTGTGAGGTCACTTGTGTAACAAAAACAGACCTTACATGCTTTGCTTTCATGCTTTTTGGAACAGGGGGAAGGGAATGAGAGGGTCATTTCATTTTTTTTAATAACTGCCAAATAACCAGCTCTTCTCTGAAAGACACAATTATGCTTTTCCTTACACAATACTTCCTTAAACAAAGTCTTCAGTGTAACCCAGCTATACCTTCTACATTCCGTTTATCTCCTTCTTGTACGGTAAATGCTTTCCTTACTTGCTGGTAAATTGTGGAATGTGGAGTCTGGGGTATAGGTTTGAGATTTTGCATATTTTTCATGGTGAAAGCTAAATGTTTCAGTTCTGTCATGATGTCTTGCTTTACCTGTCATATTGCAAATACACCATTTTGTCACCTCCCTCCCCCGTTTGTTTGTGGTTTGTTTTTTAAAATTTTTCTTAATTTTTAACAGCAGCTGGAATTTGTGGTAGTGTGAACTTTGATAACTTACTTGAAAAATGTCTCAAATCTCTTTTTATTAACATGAAAAAAATCAGGTGGTTTCTTGAAAGTTTGCAAGTACTAGAGCCATAAACAGCAGAACTAACTATGGAATTCTCTGACCATTTTTATAAACTTCTTTTTCTGCATGTAGGATGTAGAAGTAGCAACATAAACTAGCAAACATTTAACTTTTACTACTACATAGGTCTTAAGCCTTACAAAATTTTTGTTTTGCAACTAAATGTCACAGAAATCTTATCATAAAACAGACAAACAATTGTTTGTCATATAGATGTTAACAATAAGAGTCAGATTACATGGTACTTGATGCCAAGGCTCCATAATAGCATTTCTATTCAAAGGTTCAATAGCTGCCTAGTCAATATCAATCCATTAAATGCCCCCCTTTTTTTCAGAAGCTTGGGAAGGTATTTAACACTTAAGAAAAGAATTATTAACAAAATGCAACATAAAGTTGTTACTTTCCTTGCCAGACAAGCTCTATTGTAACTAAAAGTTTACTCATTTTGAATTTTCTTCCAATTCTTTTTTCAACTTTTCAAAGAGGTGAAGTTTTCATTTTGCTTTCCCTCCTCCCCCCCCAAGTACATGACATACCCAAAACTAAAGTGTATTGTGAAACACTCTAAGGGGAAAGTGTTGACAATAAAGCTTCATTTTTTATTTTTTTTTCCAAGTCCAGTTGGAATTCTTGTTGATTAGCTATTGCATTATCAACAATGTTTAATAAAGCTAAGTTTAAGTTAAGCTTAAGGAAGTGCTGTTGGCTAGTGGTTGAAAACATCTACATGGTGCAATCAGACATGGCAAAAAATAAAGGGGGGAGGGGGGGTAGTGTAAGGGGATGCCCCTTACAAGAGGAGGTGTAATGTATATGACAGTAATTGAGAGCAGACATTTATGGAAATTATCTAAAATGTTTATTTAATGTGTTTTAACTTTACAGTATATTTTTATTCTTAGTCCATGTTCCTTTAGGAGATTTCTTGACTCTCATTATATTCTTCCTGTCCTTTTCAAACATTGTGAACAGCTGAATTACAGAATGGTTGAGGCTGGAAGGGACTTCTGGAGGTCATCTTGTCCAGCCGCCCTGCTGAAGCAAAGCCACCTGGAACAGGCTGTCCAGGACCATGTCCAGATGGCTTTTGATACTGTAAAATACATAAATAACATTACTATGTTTTAATTTACATTCTCTGGAAAAAAAAAAGATGTAACTATTCCTTTTAAAACAATTTTGAATTCCATAAACTTCAGTTTTATACTGAATTTTGGAATGAAGCAAAGAAAGAAAAAATAGAAGCAGACAGCAGAAAGAAGAAAAAAGTGTTCTGAACAGTTGGATGAGCTTTACCTGATTGTTGACCAAAGGTTATTTTCCATTTTGTCTCTTGAAGATCCAGATGGACTGTAGTTCTCACAGATACTGGCAGAAGATTTTTATCTTTGGGTTCACTAATATCCATCTTTGCAATCAGTATATTATCAGTTTCAATTTGAAGTGCCTCTGATTCATGAAAATATTCAGGATTATCATTGGTAGTGATAGAACTTCAGATTTATTCCTCTCTCAACATGTTTCATAATCCATATGCAAAAGACATCTTTAACATCTGTCTTTATACAGCAGTTTGATTGTTTTGCTTTGGTATGCCTTAACTTTATTACAGCGAAGAATAAAGCTAAGGCTGGTTTTGGTGATCAAGTAAAATCTTAGGAGAGTGGGAAAGCAGAGGCAAGGACATTCCACAATTACTGTGATATATGGCAAAACAGGAACAGCCCAAATCAGCGAGATTCAGAGACATGTTGTTTTAGTTACTGTATAAGCAGAGATCATGAATCTCTGTCCCAAGAAGCATAAAGGCTGAGAAAATAAGGTATAGAAAGGGGTTTACAATAATAAATGATTATTAGTGTAAATCTAAAATATTTTTACATTTTATATTGCTGATTCCATTAAAAATGTATCATGTAGAATAGTCTGCAACATAAATGCTGTTTGCTATGGCCATGCCTGTTCAAATCTGCCTTTGTTGGTTGCAAGTGTTTGACACTAAGCTACACTGGCAAGCTGGGGTATCATTGTTCATTGTTCATTTTGTTGTAAGATTCCAGAAAGCTTTTAGCCAGCTGTGTCTCAGCTATTATTTTGATGGCAGTCTTCCTGAAACTCAGTGTTTCCATGTGTTTTCC
>JANZLP010000075.1:21419743-21430447 GCA_026930925.1 Chelictinia riocourii
TTTGAAGGTGGCCTGTACCGAGGCCGAGCGCCACGAGCTCTCCCTTCTCAGGCAAGCCCAGCATCCCCAGGGCTGTTAATAACATTATCCTTGAGTTGAAATACTACACAACACTAACATTTTTACATTTTATTTCCATTTCAGATTGCATCTATGATAATGACTGATGCAGAATTCTATGCAAGTTAGAGCTTCACTGAAGATCAAAATCTTCTTCAGAGTTCCTAATGGTGAAAGCAAGAGAAGTCACTCAAGCTGATTACAAGTTAATTGGTTACACTCTTCTAAATGTACCATTAACCTTTTTTAGGATTTCAGGTTTTTCCCCTCCCTTGCTTTGTATGTCATTCATATTGTCATTTATCTGAGCAATTAAAATACAGGGAACACAAGCTAAAATTAAGGTTATAAATTTCCACTTCCTTTCCTTTTCTTTTGTGATAGTCCATGTAAAAACAGTTCTTCAATTAGCTATACCCAAAGAGGCCAATTCACATCTATTAAGGGTACAGAGGACAACCAGCCCTAGGAACAGGTTTTACTCTGGCTCTGGTCTATTAAACACCAGAGACTGCCACTCTTGGGAGGACAGCATCCTGAAAAGAAATGCTTCCTTTGGTGATAACATCCTGTTGTGAAAACAGGAAATCAAAAGTGAGCATCAGAGCAGACAATGCATTGCTGACCTGCCATTCCAATTCCAACAGCGTTAGCTACACTGACATGTACAGCCATGTACCATGATTGCTGAAGTCTCTTTTTCTATATTGTACTAATGATAGAAAATAATTTTCTAGGATTTATTTTACCATTTTGTAGGTACTTTTTGACTAATATTAATAGTAAAATTGTAACAATGTTATATGTGTTACGTACAGCACTCTGAGATACAAACCATGGAAGAGTACTTTATAGTATAGTGTTGCTCAAAATATATTCAGAACATTTAGGTTAAGATTTAATTTCTGCTTAGTTTGAAGATACATTGTCACTATAGTAATTTAGGCATTAAAATGGTCCTATCCAAACCTAGTCCTAAAAATGTTTCACATTTCCACAGTATCTTCCATTTTAGCACAATACTGCACTTCACAAATAGAATTACCTGCTTTCTGTTATCTTTGAGGAACAGATAGGCAACATTCACAGAAACTGAGACATTACTGTTAAACACCAAGAAATGTTAAGTGCCAGTTAAGAGATGAGTATTTTCAATCCCCTGCGAAGCTACAGACATGATTTAAACACAGGGAAACTTTCACATACATCAGGCCATACCTTCTGAAGGTGAATTTTTCTGTGAATGCTTATTATGAAATTTGTTGTGCAGTAGAGTTCCTAGATTGGGTTTTAAATGCAGGAAAATGCTGTAAGCACAACAGGCTTGAAACAGTAAATTGAACCTAACTTTGTCTAACTCAGCATTTAGAATTTTTATTGGCAGAGACTTGCAGAAAGGAACCAGAAATCATAATTCAGCAAATTCCTTCTATCACTGCTCAACTTTCTGTCCTTGTAGTAAATTATTCACCTCAGCAATGACTCAGCAAAAGATTAAAGGCTGGATTCTGGCACCCTTGCTGTTACTGGTTAGCAGTACGAAGTATCCTGTTGAATGCTGCAAAGACATTATTGGAGGTGGTACAACTCTATATAAAGAAAGGAATCAGGAGTTGTGCTCTTAGTCACATATAAAAAATCCTTGCAAACTCATTTGACAGTCAACTCACAGATTTATGTCACAGTGGGAGCTGTGGAGCGTTACCCATTTTACAGTGACCCACAGCCAGATTCCAGGTACTGGAAAACCATACCTGGCCCTTGAATTTTTCACCCCAATACCTTAGGAGGGGTCTTATAAGGAACAATCTCATCCATCTCACTCTATTTTATCTTACCATTTTCAGTTTCTGTACAGGTAAATATAAATACCTGTCATTTTACAGCGATGTCTATGTATTCCACACCACTGCTTTAACCTTTGGCTGTATCTTCTGAGGCGGTTTAGGCTGTAATGGCCTTAGCAATGCTTGTGTGCCCTGTCATGACAGCAGTTTCTGGAATTGTTTCCTAAGGCTTCCTGATAAGCACAACCTCTTTAGTAGACTGCAGTGTTTTGCCTTGTTACTCACAGGATCAAAGTTGTCTGCAAAAGACAGAAATTTGACCCTTCCCATGTCATTACAAAGGCAACAAAAAATGAAACTTCAGTACAACCAGCCATGTGCAAGTCTCCCACTAAATAAATAAACTTCGTGAAACTGCCATTATTAAACTAAATTACTGACTCCACAAGCCTTTAATGAACCTAATTCCAATTTAAATTGATAGTTCTCTGCATGGAAACTTTCAGGAATAAATCCTTTTTTCTTTGAAGTTAACAAGTCCTGAAAAAATATGCATGACACTGATATTCTATCACTGGGCCTGAATATGCAAAATTCAACAGGTGAAAATTTTTATTTGGCCTTTTTATTTGCTTTGTGGTTTTTTCCCAGCTATCCTGTAAAAGGTACAGGACAGCGTTGAATGGATCACAAAAGCCACGTACTGCAGAAGTATTTTATCCTAAGGCTTTTTAGGAAAATTTTAGACTAAAATGTTTGCTCGGTAACTAGCTATGCATTTGGCTACTTGTAACATCACAGCTGATTCTCCTTTGCTTTGTACATGGAGCAATCACCATGGAGCAAACTAGTTGTTAGATACTTCCATCCTGATCTTCCTAAATATTTTGTATTCAAATGTGTCCTGCTGTGCAGAAGGAAAGAAGCAACGAGGGTTCACATGTAAAATGTTCAAAATGAGCAATGAGATTCAATAAATGTAAGGACCAGTACCTTTCTTCATAAGCGAAGTGTTGCTTAGTGCTAGCACAGCAGAGGTAAGTCAAAGGTACTCCCAGAATACTGTACCATACATTCTGAGTTTTTTTGGTTGGCAGTAGTCCCTAAGAAACACAATGTTTCCATTTCTTTGTTGAAATTTGAAATGATAAATTTCCCACAGAATATTTTGGAATTCAGAATTGTTTGGCAACTCATATAAAACAACCCATATGCTATGTAGGCACTGAGGTTTCATCTCTTACTTCTCTCAGCTATCATGAACTGAGAGTTACCATTTCAGCTTTCTGGAAAGCACCTGATGCAGTCAGTTCCTTTTAAAAAATATTTTGTTGGAAGCTGTTAGAAAATTCAATAAGGGGACTTTGATCATGATCCATTCATTGACTTTCTCGGACTAACTTTTATATGGGATTTAAAGTGGATTTGAAGCTTCTGTTTCAAAAGCAAAGCATATTTTCCAAATTCCTGCAGTGCCTCATGACATCAGCTTTGCTTTTGAAATAGAGAATGAGGATGCAGAGATATTAAAGCTAAGCTCAGAGAAACATGATTTTTCACCCCTTCTAGAAAAACAAGAACATCCTTACTCTTCCTTTGAATACAAAATTAGTGCTCACTGATGACCCATGTCAGAAATTTATACATCAGGACAGGATATGGAATGTACAGGGTTTTTCCTATCAATGCCACAGACAAGCAAATGAAGATCTGCAGTTGTGCTCTTCATGGATCCTCATGTCCCATGCACAAACTACAAGTCATAAGTGGTCCTCTAGTCATACGTAGTCCTCATAAGTAGTTCCCCGATACAGCTGTACTGGTTCAAAGCCTTAGGTAGCACAGGCTGAATCCTACCATTATGCTGGAAGTGTTTTGCGGGGCCAGAGATGATATCTGTTCCAGCTGGATAACCTCAGCCCCCTATTTAAACTCCCTAAATTCACTTGGCTGATTGGCCTGAAGCTGAGTAGGGAACTATTTTGTCAGCTCAGTGGAGGAGTCAGTTATCTCTGGCAAAGAGACAGTGACAAACAGGAAATTATCTTAAATGGGTGGGTTAGAGCAGGAGACATTGTGAGACTTAAAACTTAGACCTACAGCCTGTGTGCGATAAAGGTGGAGCTATGTAAAAAAACATGCATGCTTTTGTTCAGAATTTAGATTGAATACAGAAGGGCTTTTTTTCTCCAGATAAACTCTTTTACTGCCAACATCTTACAAAAATGGTTCATCTCACTTTAATTTATCAACATTAGGCCGAAATCTCAAAAGAAGTTAAGGTTGACAGGGATGTGTCCGCTTTTGAAGAAGCCATAGGTGAGCATCCTTGCTGGGAAATACAGCTTCCCAAACAGAGCTACCCATAACAAGAAGCTAGCAAATTAAAAGAATGTTCTGGTTGAAAAGTTAAACCTTCAGAAGTGAGAAAGTGTCAGAATTAAGGTCATAATGTCTTATTACCTTAGTAATTTTCATCTTTTTTCCCCTGTCCTGTTACATGGAATTCAGGCAGGCCTCTGAAGAAGCCCCGAGATTATGGAAAGTATTGTCTTCATGTGGATTCCTAGTGCCTGCCACCACAGTCATCATACTAACTAGGAGAGATTAGTCCCAAAAAGTTCTTCTCAGTTTCTTTGACAATATGATGTAGGTATCCATAAGCTCTGTGGAGATCTTAATTTCCAAATTAAATCTGTGCACATACAGGCTATATGGACAGTTAGCACTCAGCAAAATTTCCACTGAACTGTCAAATTTGTATTCTTAATGAAAAAGGATGTCCTTTCAAAAACATATGTCCCTCCTTCATATTTTTATCATAAAACCTGAAGTAAAATGAGCTTCTCAGAAAAAATATAAACCCAACTCTTTTTTTTTTTGAGCAAAACATTCTTTTTTCCTTAAGTCCATCCTTATAAAAGACTAACACATTTCATCTCATGCAATGGCCATAATCAGATACTCAGCAATGAAGACTTCAGCTCAATCAAGTTAACAAGAGGCAGTTAAGGCAGCTTTGTTAACTGTTGCTACCTATATTGACTGCAGTAAACAGTTTCTGTTTAACTCTGTTGATGCTTAAATTAAATGCATGCTTAAAAATCTCAGACAATTTCATGAAACTTTATGCCACTACTGAACTCATTACTGTTCTTTGTAGCATACACATAGATAATACGCTCAAGCTAGCACATATCAAGATCTTGAGGGTGCATTCTCCTTTCTATACATACTAATGCAGGGGTGACTTACATCTGTGCTAACTGAAGTCACATGTCTAACTCTCCCATTCATCAAGATGAGAAAATTACATAACACAGAATTCCCATTCAGCTTTTAAAATTTTCCATCTGTTAAGCAATTCCCTGGATCCAAATCAAAGTGTGCAGATGCTCTGGGGGTAAAATCTCTACTGAACTAATAACATGGTCTAGATGGAATTGCATTATTAAGAACATTCATGATGGCTCCATGAATCTGCCTGGATGTGGATCAGCTGCTCCTAATTCAATCATATGCTACATATTTATGTCCTTATGTCCTTGGTATTAATTTTTTTTCTGATAACTTGCGTTCTTGTTTGCTTCCTTCAAAATCCTTAAGTCTCCTTCCCTCCCCCTCAATTTGACAGTAAAAAATAACCTACTGAAGAGGTATATCCAGACTAATGTGACACTGAAATGGAACCAAATGCCGTTGCCAGCTTTGGGAATGTATATCTGCATGTATATATACAAGGCAGAGCCACATTTGGTTAAACTAGCAAACAAAAAAAAACACAACCCACCAGTTCTCTGGCTTTTCCATTTATAGGTGCTTGCTGTAGATCCAAATGAGTATATCCTTACTCTGGAACTGGAAGAATAATGCACTGCACTTGTGCCATTAAGAATGAAAGAAAGAGAGGTTGAGAAGGTAATCTGTCTTCATTCATTTGAGGCCTGATTCTGCAAAGTGCAAAACAAATGTTTAATTTTCAAATAAAATTAAGCTTGTTTTTAAATGCATTGCATGTGTTGGGTAAAATTCCTCCTAACCATTAGTGAGTCCATAGAGACATCACACATCAGCACTGGGGGGTTATTTCATTCACAGAATGAGATAACTACAGGTACTAGCAAATTTTCTAATTCCAGACAGACATTGGCTCAGGCTTTATGGAAATCATTTAACCTCTCTGCCTGTGTTTGTCCATCTATAAAACGTGGATATTACTGTTGAAAGGGCATACCAGGCAAATTTCATTAATGGGGTTTACCTGTCTAAACTAACCATATCTTTACACAGGGCACTAATGACAAAAAACACTGCAGAAAGAAATTGCAGTGTTAAATGTGATCTATTCTAGGAAGAGACCAAAAAATAGTGAGGAGTTTTGGCCTGAAGGGGCAGGAGAGCAAGCAGAGATGGCTCCTACTTGCATTCCCCAAGGCTCAGTTTTCATAAGGCTGTGTCATGGATGAAAGCTGTGCCCAGGCTTTCAGCAGGTAAATATGGTAAATCATTTACATCAGCACTGTGCCAACTCAATGTTTGAAAATCATTTTAAGCTTGAAAAATTTGGTCTAAGACTTGCTTACTATTATGATAGTATTTTTACATTTAGGTTTTATAGAATCAACTGTTGAAAATTGAAAGCAACCCTAAATTCTGGCCAGCATAGAGAAAATGTTGTTACAGTACTCGCAGTAGTGTTTGTGAGTGCATCCCAAAACAAGATACACTTGCTTGATTTTCAAATTCAGGAAATAAGAATTATTTATCTGTGTAAAGGGAGCAATCGACTTCCCTCTCTGAGCTTTCCCAGATGCTTATTCTGATGGAGTGGAACTACAAAAGCCTGACATGTGGGCCATGCTTGCCTGAACGGTATCAGTCTTTTGTCAACAGCTCTACAGTCTAAATACCATGTTCTGCACAGATTCACATAATACCATAAAGTACATCAGCTGCTTAGGCTCCTTTGACTAATATTACTTAGGATCAGAGGAACTTTGTTTAGATTATTTGGGGGGAACAACTATATGGGAGTTATCAAAAACAGAATGACAGTTTCTGAAACATGCAGTTCTGAAGGGCACTTGCCTACTTAACCTCAGCAGCAATATTTCTTCAGAACCCTTCTTTATAAAGTCTTTGCCTTTGCATATCAGGGGCATAATAAACTGCAATAATGAATGACAAATAGTTCTCTTTTACTTGTGCTTCATTGTGATGAAAGTAGCCCCGCTGCTGGTCCATGAAAAAAGTGGGGTTTTTTTTAAGTGCTCATCCTATAGATAGCAATGTGCAAATCCCAAACTAGTGCAACATGACGAAAACTGGAGGCAATGTTCAATTAAGTCTCAATTGCAGGAATTCCTTAATAGGAGGGCTTCCTTGAACATCTGGGTCTTCCTAAGGGCTTTCTATGGAGCCTTTCATTCAAGTCACTCAGAAAACATTGCACTCTGAAATGTATGGTAGAAAGATCTAGGGAATTTGAAAAAAGTTGGAAGTTGACTAGCTTCAGTAGCACCAGGCTCCACCTGGGCTAATTTGTCCTGTTGCAAAGCAGTGAAATTCAGTCATTTGCTCTCAGCTGTATTTTTTTTAACTTTGCTAATTCACGTTGATATTTTATAAACTTAGAGCTGAAATGGAAAACTGTGAATTTTGGTGTAATTAAGTGTGATGAGCTTTATAAGGGGTTTTGCTTCATGTTAGTGTACATGTAAATTCTATAATGATTAAGTAGTTCTTCTGCATCAGACCAACCATTTAAAATGGTTGTTCTGAAATCAAATTATTTTATTTTCCCGTACAAAACCTGTTCAGTATAAAGATTTGTTTTACAGTGGCAGATAAAGAAAATCCAATAATCAAGAAAAGTAAAAGCTTCAATAAAGTCACATGCTAAAAAAGACTTGAAGAGAAATTATTCAGCTGTTGAAAAGTAATCATGTTAAATAGTGACTAGAGTTGGTGCAAAGAAGTTCTGAGAAGTTGAAGAAATAGGATGTTTTGGACAGAGTCTGCAAATGGAACTAAGGAAATATTTCTGAGGTTATCAGTTTAATTCTCTGTCAAATTGTTCCTTCTTCAAAGACAAATAATTTCAAAGGGTAAAAATGGACATAAATAGGACAATTATTTTTTTTTTAGTATGTAGACTTAAGTAATAGGTTTTCATTCCTTAAAATACAATAATTGATTTTTTTGGCCTAATGATAATGTTAAAACATTAGGTTTATATTACATGGTTTGGTGAGAGCAAAATAGAATTTCTACTATATTGGAAAGAGAGTAAATGAAGGGAAGCAAAACTTTACTATACTGCAAGAAAGAACAATTATGCCTTGGAATAGATACATAAATGACACTAAAAACTTCGAGGGAGTAAGGGGAAGTGAATGAAAATCTCTAGTGTTCTGTTAAATAGGTTGAAATAAAAAACTTTAAAAGGGTTTTCTTCATGATCCATGCATGACGTTGGTAATCTTCTATCGGCAGATAATACCAGTTTTGGTCAGCATGTGATTTCTTGTAATTTGCTAGGAAACATCTGCCGTTGACCTTAGTCAGAAGCAGAAGACAGCACAGATGATCTGCCAGATAAGGTTAGTCCCATCTCTTCACTGTGCTCTAAGTAAAATTCCAGAACTCTTATGGAGCCCCTGTACCTGTGTTCTAGGTTCCTTCAAAAGCCCAACAAGAGAGTGTGAAATGTAAATTGAAGTATTTATTCCCCTTAATGTATGTTTTACCCAGTTCTACCTTCATGTGTTTAGTCAGATCAATCTAGTTATTCTCTCTTGCCATGTAAAAGATATACCTTTGTAACAATTATGCCATGCCATCGGAAGATAAGCTAGGAATAAACCATGGATGACAAATCCCAGTTGATTTTGCCAGGGTCAGTGTTTTGTTTTAGGAATGGTCTTCCTCGGAATTGCTTATACTGGTGTCAGTACTTGCCGAGGTTATACTGCTTCCGAGGCACAACCTGGGTCTCTGCAAATTCCTGCAATTCAGATGGGTATGCAGTGTTTATAATGATTGAAGTTATGTCCTATATTGCAATACCCAAGAGTCTTTTGAGTTTTTCAGTGTGTTTTACAACTGTTTGTGCTATCCAGTTTAAAAAATAAAACAAAACAAAAAGCTGGTAAAAGAGACAATTACATATCTTAGGTTGAGATACTCCATAATTTATTGCAGATCTATGAGAGAACATTTGTAGAACCCATTTAATTCATTTAATAGTAATGCAAACATTGATATAAATTAAAACTCCAGAACGCTCTCTCACATCTTTTCTCTCCCCATGAGAGGTGAATGAAAATGATTTATTACTCATAGATTATAATTGCTTAAAATAGGTTATGATGTAAGGAAAAAAAAAAAAAAATCTAATCCCTTCTACCAGGCAGGAGCAAAATTCTACAGACAGAGAAATTACATCTAACGCCAGTGCGTTAAGGAAGAAACATCCTTCTTCTCCCTTTGGGGAAACTCTAAGAACATCTTTTTAGAACTGTCAAAATTCACAAGCTGTAATAAATTATTCTTTTTCATTACCCATTTATTAAGTAGGCTGTTTGGTATAATAGCAGAAAAATTCTGTTTAATTTTTACAGTATTACACTACTGTGATTTCTTGTTTGAAACAGACAAGTTATCAAGAGCAGTGATGTGTTTTATTTTGTACATTGGGACCATCTTTCCTCTGAATTCTGATGAAGACAACTTTTAAAGCATGTAATACTCTGCCTGTCAGGACAGTTACACATCAGGGAGGTAAGCTGGCTCAGTGGAACTGCCAACCTTAGGGCTAGCTCATATAAAGAAATTGGATCGCAAGCTTAGTTAAGTTGTGCACATGATAGCCACAATTGCATTTCTGCAATCTCTTTGCTAACATACATCACAATGCTTAGTACTTCTTCCCCTGCAAAATGCTGGATTCCATCCTTTTTCTCTGTCAGACACTGCGGGACAATTTATGATGAAAGGAGTTTACTCACTGCTTGCAGTAATTGTCTTAATGTATTCGATTCACTCTCTTTTGCAATTACCTAAAGAATTCTAGGGACATCAGATGCAAAATTTAGTACCAGGTTAAATAGGAAATTTGAGGAAAAACAGACCCCCAAAGAATTGTAACAAAATTTAGCAATGTTGTAAATATTTGCTATAAGAGGCTGCAGAGATCTGATTAACTGTGCTAATGTGAAATTCCGAATGAAACTTTATGCTGGATAAATGGATGAAACCCTGGCTTATGACATGGGAAATCTGCAATAAGGTCCTGGCTCCACTGCAAATCTCTATGTTTCTGAGAGAGCAATTTATTGAATATAATAATTTAATATACATTATACATACATATATAAAATATTATGTAAAAATAGATTGTACTATATATAGTATATCATATAAATATACTATAATGTTACTGTAATTTGTATTTTATAAAATAATATAAAAATTTATAAAGTTTAATTATAAAATATATAAATATATTATAGTAAAGGTCTACTCAGGGTAAAGCTGCCTCTCCCTTGGTGGTGGAAGTGAAACACTAATGACTTTGCTTTCATAAAATGAAAGTAAAAATACATATTCTTCTTCTGGTTTGCTTAAGCTGGAGTGGGAGTGAATGTGCACACTCTACCCTAGGTTTATTATGTGTAAAGAGCTTTTGAATACGATATCCAAAGTTAAAAAACACATTGTAAGTAGTGATTATAATGGGTTTATTTAGAGCACGATCAGATGTCTTGCTCCACTGTCATGGGCCACACCGCATTCATCCTACCCATGCTCCAAATCACATGTCTGAGGTATAATACTAAAACCAGCAACTCACTTC
>JANZLP010000075.1:21435878-21447933 GCA_026930925.1 Chelictinia riocourii
CGTTCGGAATTTGGACGTGGCCTGTGCCGAGGCCGAGCGCCACGAGCTCTCCCTTCTCAGCCAAGCCCAGCTAGAAGCCTGAAAACCCTGGAAACGTGTTGGTTCTCAGTCTTTAACAGGTACCTCCACGGTCTTCAAGACTCTGAATTCTTTCGTCCTCGTAGTTTATGCCCTTGGGCAGGAGTACATGCCGTCAGTGCAGCTGCCTATCTGTTCAGAGGGCTGTGCATAGTTAGGAGCAAGCATATGCTATTCTTGGCTATAACTCTTCGTGAGTATTAGACATCCTGACAAGGGTCTTTGTAATATTCTTGGCTTCTGTGGTCTTCCATTGCTGTACCCATAGTAACTGGACTGTAAGCATGCCTGGTATCACCAATGCCAGGCTTTCTTATATAGGATCTTGCACGGTGTATATGGTAGTCTGGTAAGAAAGCCATAACATTCTGATTCTCAGAGCAAGCTGTATTTGCTTCATCTTTCTTTAGTATTTGAACTATCAATTTTTTCTTAGACTATAGTATGGCTAAACTAGAAAGAATGAATTTCAAGTTAAGTATACTTTAGAAACACTGCTGTGAGCTTTTATTTACTTATTTTAACCAAATGCACAATTTGAAAGAAGAGGGTCTTGGTGCAGATGGAGAATATAAGCAGTGGTCTGTAACATCCATGTGCGGTTGCTCTTTGAATCGTGTACAATCAAAATAGCAATATAG
The DNA here is from genome assembly GCA_026930925.1 of Chelictinia riocourii. Classification (NCBI taxonomy): domain Eukaryota; kingdom Metazoa; phylum Chordata; class Aves; order Accipitriformes; family Accipitridae; genus Chelictinia; species Chelictinia riocourii. Next base: position 21,436,598 of record JANZLP010000075.1, read on the forward strand.
AATACTACCTGGGAAGAATCCACCATTCAGAATAGAAATAACATTTTCCTCTTCCTTTACTCAGCTGCGGATCAGAAGATGCAATCACTATAAGCAGACTACAATATATTCAGCAGTAATGAGATTGTACTTACGCAATACAATTGGGTGCGTCCATCCAGTAATCATTTTCTCTGTATTTTCTTTTTTAAGACCCTTGAGATTTTTGTTCCTTAATTTTGTTCAGACCAGCTGATGATGTGGGTAAGGACAAACCATTTTCTGCACTTTGAGTTTTTTGCCTAATTTACTGAGTGAGAAACCAAATTCTAAGGCTGTAGATCATTGCAATTTTGAATGCAGTCAGCTGCAGCTGTGGGTGCTCAATATCTCGAGAGTATATCTCTCAATATCTGGAGAGTTAGCCACCAGGTTTTTAAACTATATTCATGACAAGAGCCTACCAAGTACGCTGCTAGTTCTACAAACACAAACAAGAAGATTGGATATGTAGTTTCAGATTACTCCGAATTACCTGACATACAACAAAACAATTCAGAAGTACTTGTGGCAGATAAAGGAACTCAATGCTATTGTTATATTGTGTTCAGTTTGGAAGTGGAACTTGCTTTTTCTGTTATTTATCCAGTTGCATCTAGGTAGATGAGGGAATTCAAAAGTTCTTCTAGTAATTCTTGGAGGGAATCTTTTGATTTCTTTATTGTAAATCCCAGTTGCAGTGTTGCAATTACTACATTTCTGCAAGGTATATTCACTCCAATGCCATTATGATACTCCTTTTCACTGGACGATCCTTTTGGAAGATGAACCCATGGGGAGGAATTAGGTTGCACAAAAATAAGGGAGCAGTGGACAAGTAACTCATATGCATGCAACCACAGCAAAAATCTATTGTATATGCAATCCTACTATTCTGTGCAAGCAGTAATGATATACAGGGCCTGCATCACTGGAATATCTAAAGTGTACAAGTTTTTTTCTTTAAATAATTCAAAATTTGTTACTTGTAAAATTGGATATAATACGTATTCTGTCCAGTAATGGAGCATCATTGAACTAGAATTCCTTTCTAGTAGGAAGACATACTGTGTTGATAGCTCAATTTAAGTAGGTCCACTTCTGAATGACTTGGGGTTGAATGCAGATATATGGTATATCCACTCAAACTTGAATTAGCTGGATGAATGTTTTTGTACTAACAGTATATAATTATAACTTGTTTTTATTATCACTAAAAATGAATTGATTTGCTGAGGTGATCAATCATTTATGTCACTTGGAAAAAAAACCCATATGCCTAGAGCTATGTGTCCTAAAAAAATCATATTAAAATTGTGGTCATAGTGAGTTTTGGCTTGTATAAAACTATCCCAGTACAGACATTAATGGCTAAATACAGAAGGCCAGATGCAAACTGCTGTCATTTATTTCCATTGAACTGTTGCAATTTACACCAATTCAGAAAATCCCTCTAATGGACCATTCCTCCTGCCTTCACACTGAATGTTGCCTGAGTAAACAATTGGTTTTACTAATTTAATGGAAACTCTTTGCATGTTTTCCCACGTGCACTAACCTCAGTTTCAAGATAAGAAAAGCACACAGTGGAGATCAGTGCTGGCACAGAGAACATTATCCAGGCTGAAGTCAAAGGATGATGGTAGGAGCTGCTACTTGCAAAATTCCTAACTCTCCTTGGATGGGAAATTTGGACAAAGGGACAGGAAATTCCACAGGACTGATAAAAAAAAAAAATCATTAAAAGAGTATGGTGCCAATGAGTATAGTTTCACCTTGCAATAGCACTTTTACTGTCTGTGCTGAGAGTGGTTCCACCCTGACTTGTTGAAAAGGACGTTGATCCAATTGCCGCTACCGTGTACTCCAGTCTCTTGTAAACTTGTCAGTGATTTTGTATTTCTGAAAGCTTCATGGAAGCTAGCTACTTGCTATTGTTCTTCCAGGTTTTTTTCTCTCAGATCCTGATGCTCTCTGACTTCTGCAGGAGGTCCATTTCCCTACTCTCCTGGAGTGCTAGCTTTCCATCTACATACATGTGAATGGAGTATGGGAGGAAACAGGGTTCATTTAGAAGTGGGAGGACTAGCATGACTAAATAATAACCCATGTATTGTGCAATTTCCAGTGAAACTGGTGGGGAGAAAAAGAGTAAAGATTTGAGAATTCATTCTTTTATCCTTCTTTCTTGGGCTTTTTTTTTTCTATCCTCTCGGATAGGATCTGGACTATTCAGCTGATGTCTCTTTTTTTTGACCACCCTGTGTTCAAATTTCTTTACAGAAGCACATGGCCCTGAACGCAGAACATATGCACAGAAAATAAGACCTTTTCTCATCACTGTCTTTGGATAATGTTTAATGGATTAATGGGTTAAAGAAAGGGATTGAAGAAGTAGAAATAGTTTATCTTTTAATATTTTAAGAAACCCTTAACACATGAACATATCCTATTCTTACCAACCTAGGAAAACAAATCAAAAGTTAAGGAAGCAAACCACTCAGCCTAATATGAAGATTACTAGCTACCCCCAAAAAACATGACCTACATGATAAACAAGCTTCCTATTCCTTCTTCTAACAATGCTCCCCTCACATAGACCCGAGACCAAATCCAGTGTAATGAATCATTCATGCTAGTACTGAACATTATGAAAGGTTAAATGTAGAATTGAACAGCAATCTTGTCAGACCATTTTCTTTCCTTAGTTGAAGCGTACATACCATGATGCATTCCTTGACTGTTGTTAATTTAAAGGGTTTGAGGCTGAAAAAAGGAGATTCTGGAAATGTCATGCTGGTCCATGTGGGTTAACTTAGTCTGAGGTATCTGCATTTTCAGTTTGAGGATTCAAAGTGACTTGATGGAAGACTCTGATTTGCTCTTTTCTCTCTACTATTTCTCTTTAATCTGAAAATCAGGAGTACCAGGATTTAATTTTAGAATTCTGTGCAGCAGATTATTAGCAGTATTATGAAAAATAATTCATACCTTAGATGATAAAAATTGAGGAGTTTTTAGATGTATGTATATAGAAAATAAAATATTTTCTGTTTGGGAGATTGTACAGTGTAAGAACACTGTAGTTTGTATTTCACTAGGAAAAATGTTAAATTGTGCTAAGAAGAAATCATGCAGATTTCAGATTTGCCATGTGCCACAGAAAAATATCTGTATCCAGATAGTTAAGATTTTAGAAAGATTATTTTGGCTTTTGCTTTTATAATAGAAACCTCCGGCCTGTATTATTATCTGTGCAACTATCTAGGCTCATTGTCTTCAAGCTTGTAACATATGTTCTTAACTATGTTTTCAGGAATCAGTGTAAATATCTTTTTTTTGGTAATATGTTTCCTCTTATTGCTTTGTCCATTTCAGAGCTACACAATTCTGACTAAACAACCCTGTAGAGAAAGAATATCTCACTGCTCAAAATCTTTTTACCATGCTGAGTTCTGTTTTCATTTAGACACATAGTCAAAATTCCATACTTGATCAGACTAGTGGTATAGTTAGCTCAGTATCCTGTCTTTAAGAAAAGCCAGTAACAGATGCTGCATAGGAAGGGGAAAGGAATGCTTCAGTTAGTAACCCAGGGGTAACCTGCCTGTGGGGAAAGATTTCTCCCCAAGCCACAACAGTTTGAGACTGAGCTATGCCCTGAAGTATAAAGTTTTATTTCCCTTCAAAAACTGCAGTTTTAAAAACCAGCTATCATAATTTCACAAAACTTTTTGTGAAGTATCTGTTTCTTCATAGAGTCCCATTAAGTTCTTGCCTCCACAGTTTGTACACTGACAATGAGTTCAATAAGCCAATTATGCTCAGTTATGAAATAGATTTCCCTTCTGTCACTTTTCTGTTTGATCCATTTCAATTTAATTAAATGGTCAAAATTTAAAGTATATTTTTTCCATCTTGAAAAATAAATCTTTCATTGTAACTTTTCAGAAACTAGCCTATCTACGTCTTTATTTTTCATCTGGAATTATTCTGAGTTTTTACACTGATGAGAGACTGTTTAAGCAACCATCTCACTTATCTGCTGTAAAAACAATATTTTAAAGATGCAATTTTCTGTGAAGAAGCTAGTTCAATGTGTAATTCTTCTCTGTCTTTGATGGATCATTTGCTCAGACATAATGAATTCTGCTGAATCTGATAACTTTATTTCTCATAAAGTAATCACAGTAAAATAATGAGTTACTGTATCATCATTTTTGCTTTGTTTCTCATTGCTTGCCTTTTTCACTTGAAAAAAGTCCTTGAGTTCTTGATTAGTCTTCTTGGCTTAAAGGACTTGTCTTTTGCCAGGTTGAAAGAAAAAAAATATTCAGATTCTTTACTTTTGATTCACCATTGTTCTGAAATAATGAATGGTATCCTTCCTTATAATGACCCAAAACATCAAGGGTGGCTTCCTACTCTCTATGAAAAGACACAGGTCCAGCTTTTTCATTGGGATAAAAAAATTGTTAATAAAATCATCACAGTGGCTTAGGTACGTTAGCCTGTTAGACCTCCGACAGGAAAGTCACAGATCTTAAGAAGAAGAAGAAGAAGAAAGGGAAGGAGAAACAGAGATTCATGGGAGAAAAAAAGGGGGAGAAAATGTGATTTCAGATGGTATCAAACAAAAGAAAAGAATGTTACCGTCAGTCCTCTCCCACCAAATTTGCCTCTGCCCGGTTCAATGCTGGTACCACTGCTCAGGTCAGAGATTTATTAAAATGCAATAAAGTGACATTATTTCTGGAAACCTGGAACCATCCTGGAACTCCTTGAATTCTTCTTAAAGGGACTGATCCAAAACGCACAAGAGTAAATAGGTTCTTTTGCATTGATATCAAGAGGCTTTCAATTATACCATAATCCTGCATTGTTGAAATAAATGCTGAACTGGTTGTTGGGAAGGTATTTGAGAGGAAGCCACTACTACTGTTACTAACAGAATTTATCATTAATAAAAACAAAATACCATACTGTATTCATTGACATGGTAACAATACCTCTCTGTCCGATAACCTTATGCAATGAAAAAACATCACAAACTTGAGATTTTTGAAATGTTCCAAAAGTTATAATTCACCAAAAGTTTGAAACCTGTTGTATTAAAACTATCAGAAAGGTCTTGTGTTTGCCTCTCAACCAGTACATTTTGAAAAGTACGTGTACTTTTTCAAATGCTATTTCACGTCCTATTCCCAGTGATGACCTCTATCTGTGCTGGACTTAGGTATTATTTTTTACTGAAACGAGATCTCTTTAATCAGCTTTAAAAACATTGTGAACTGAAACTGCTCTTATTTAAAAGTTTAACTTTACTTTCATCAATTTATAATCAGAGTTCCTCTGGTATGTTTGATTCCTGACAAACAAGGATAAAAGTCTTGTGCCCCCATTGCTAATGAGATGATAAAACAGCAGGGATCAAGTTTTTAATTACTACAGGCTATGCACTGGAGAGGTACCAATGATATTTTCTATTGCATGTCTAAGTTGTAACTTCAGGCTTATGACAGTCATGCTGTGTTCCTCTGCCTTTGATGATCACTCATCTATGTCTCCTGAGAACATACAAAAATTTCTGAGCTTGGATCCTGGGGGGCTTGCAATTATTGCTGTAACCTGGCACAGGTTCCAGTGTAGTACCATTGCTGCTCAGTGAGGATCTGATGTCTGAACGGAGGATAGGACATGCAAAACATCTATGAACTTTTCTTCTCAGACAATCTGGATTCTCAATCTAGTTGTCCCTTTAATAATTATGCTTTTAATTAAGCTGGAGCATCATTTAGTACTGTTTCATTTTTTCCTATTAGAAGCACAATCTATTACCTTCTCATACATAAAGAATTACGGCCACAGGCACACAGCAATACACATTTTTGGCACTAGAGGACTCAGGTCTTGGAAAATTGACAATACAGGCATATTTTTGGAAAAGATCATCATTCCTACCCATGTTTATAAGCTTGTCGAGCAAGTTTTGTTTCTTTGCATAAGATTAATACTGATGCAAGAGATTAAAATGCATTTTCTAGTAATAAATAGTTCCATTATTAGAAAGAGAGAGCTGAAGCTGATGATTTTGCAGACCTATCCTTGCCCTCCCCAGTTTTACAGATCTCCACCACAGTGCTCAATCTGCATATATTTGGCCATTATTCTGGTTATTCAAATGCTGCTTTTTCCTTTTGCTCCATACCACTGTCTTAGATAAGAGTGAATATTTCCTTTGGCTCCAGCGCAAGGCAAACAAGAGCCACTAGTTGTGCTAACATAGACAAAGCACAGATGAGACCAGAATGAGGATATTTGCAGGCTACATGGAAATTCAGCTCTCTCATTGTGTCAGGACTGGATCACCGCTTAGATCACCAGAAATCTGTGGGGAGTTAAAAATCAGAGGAAAAACACTGAAAGTATCTTCTCACTGAACTTCCATGAGTTTTTTCTCTGAATACAAGGTTTATCCTCTCATGAAAGTTTGTGAAATCTGAACATGAACCCACCAGCTTCTTCAAGTTGAGAAGAGGCTGTCTCCATACAGGCCACGTACCCACCAAAATTTGCTCTGAACGCACTGCTGCTTTTTTCTGCCACAGCTGCACAGCTCTGCCACTGTTCCACAGAATCCTACAGACATAATTTCATTTAAATTCCTTTATGCTGAGAGAGCACTCTGTGATAAAATTATTTCATCCCAATTTTGTGTTGCTTTTTCTGTTTAATCTCCTCTTGATGTGAGAGATAGGTATGTCTCAGCGTTTTTTCCAACCAGAATGAAGCTGCTATTCCTCTCCTCAGTTCCTTCAGTTTATACTTCCTCTCTGCAGCTAAATCTTAACCCAGGAGGTTGGTTTTTTTTCCTTTGGGGAGGGAGTTAAGACCACAAAAATAGTGATGCCTCCAGCATGGAGTGAGCAAAGGGGAAAAGATGAGTCTGGATTTAGGAGCAGGAGGTCCTCCTTGAATGCTGAAATACAAAAAATATGAAAGTACTTTTTCTTTATCTAAACTTGAAGATTTTACAGCAGCATCATTTGTGTATGGGAAAAATACCAAAGGACGTGTCTGCATGCAAAGATATTGCAAAATACTATATGAAAGCAAACTTTAACTAATATATTCATTTCAGCAAGAATTGTGAGTTCTGATCTGACTTGGATTCTCCAGGGACTGCATGTCAGATAAATGCTACAGAAATCAAGAGACCAGTTGACCCACTTCTCTCTAGCTTGAGGATAAAAACCCACTGCTTTAGTAGCCCCATCCAAACTGGCTGTAAATAATCATTCTTAAGAAAACAGGGTGGTAACATTAACTTCAAAAAGTACTTCACAAATCTGAAAACTTCTGTTAAATAACCATGATTCACGCACTTGGCTGTAGAATTCAATTACATTTTAGAAGCAAATCATGAAGGAGACTTCATACTTGTTTTCTTTTACAACTGATATGACAGACCAAAAAATGTTAATGCTACAAATAATGTACTAACTAGAAACCAAATATAGCTTAAATGCACTGATTTATTTTACAAATGTAGGACATCCAAGTAATAGGCTATTGTTCTGCAGAGGCGATCAATGGCACTTAAGAACTATACAGCATATATCAGCTCAAACCAATGCATAAACAGAATCAAGAGACATTTAATATGCTACGTAATAGAACTTGAAATTAAGTTGACCATAAAATGTGTATAATCTAAACTGCAGAAATCACTCCATTTTAATGATCTGTTCCTTAAAAAGAAAATGTAAAGTGTTTAAAAGATTTAGCAAAATGTGTGCACAGATTGAATAAATCATCATGGGTATCAATTATATCTTGAAAATAGTGTACAGCTTTTATAACATCAAGGACGGGTTTTAATTACAGCTGCTGTGTAACTAACATTTTCTTAATTTTAATGAGTGTTGTCTATTATAGGATTAACTTGTGCTGAAGCTGAAGAAGCCAAAAGAATTTTGAATTAAAAGAATTCCAAAGACATTTCAGAGGTACACAGAACAGCAGATTGTTTTGAATTGTGTTGGATTTTGGCCCAAATGCTGTTCTACTTTCTGACTCAGCGAGACATCTCATGGGAGTATGGCAAACAAGACTTGGCCTTTTTTCCAGAATTGTAAAAAGTAAATATTGCAATGGGTTACAAGTGCAAAGCTGTAGTAAATTCCTGTCTATAAAATAAATTTGCATAACTGAAAGAAGCACATTACATCATTATAATCCTTAATATAGAGGTACATCAGTAACACCAGTTCTTTTAAGTTCCTGTGTTTAGTTGTAAATCATGCTTGATTGACATACTGTATCTATATTGAGTATACACCATTGCAATAGTACTGATACAGCAGCAAAATTTCATCAGCTAGGCAAGGTCTTAAGTGAAATACTGTACAAAGGTTGAGGAGCCACTTGGAAGACTCCTGAACCAAAACCAAAACTAAAAAACAGTGAGTTTGCATTCATCAGCAGTATTTCAAAGCATTTTCAAATTTTATTATTAAAGAATGATAGAACTTAGTTTACTACAGACCAGGGTAAAGAACCTGTGGTTTGAGAGGTGACAACAGACCATTTTGTGGGCGCTCCATTTTTTGTCCCCCTCTTCACCTGGCTTACCCAAAGGGTGATCATGGTCAACTGCTTGCTATTTATGTTCGGGATTTTTTTAATTTGGTCCATTCTTAGGCTACTGGTTGTGAATGAGGTCTAATGTGGGACATAAAGAAGACTGACTTTATGATCTACAATTTATGGGAAGCAGCTGTTTTTGTGTAAACATGTGAAGTGTTAGTACAGAGCTTAGAAGGCATCATTCAGCCTTGAAAGCTGGCTCTTGAATACAGGCGCAGAAGGAACGTTATATTTCTGTTATGCTAAAACTATGCCACTATTAAAGTAAGAATTCCAAACTGAAGGATTCATGTTTACAGAAAAGTGAACATAGTTCTTGAGGCTAGTGCCATACCTCAAGCCTATGATTTCTGTATGCTGAGGACAGAAGCATTTGCTTTTGGCATCTCATTTTTCTTCAGCAAAATTCTTTCCTCTGACTTTTTCATTAAAAGACCTATAGTGTGTATTGAGAACATTATTTTGCTTATACAAAAGGAAAACTAGATAATAGGTGCTTTTTATGTCAAAAGGTTGTATTGCTTTTCTCCTACTGCTGGGTGGCCATAATATTTAAGTCATAAATGGGCAAATGTCAAAGCAGGTCTCCTGCTGTGCCTGACTCCCTCTAATAATTAGGTGCTGTTTTATTATTCTGTGGCTTAGTTGTGAGTACAGCTGTCAGCTGACATAACTGGTAATGGAAGGACCACATTCCTTATAGCTAGACAACTCCCTTCAAAATTCGTGGCATATTTACAGCCATCAGATTGCAGTATCAGGTTCCAGACTACAGCTGTGCACAGCAAAATAGTATCTGAACCTGTGTGACTGCACTGTTAAATGCATGTATCCAACGTCAAAAACTTATATTCATCCAAAATAAGGAGGGTCAGGCCTTCCATCCAGCTACGAGTGTGCCTTGCATTGTTTCAGTAGAACTAAACAGCTTCATTGCACAGCTGGGAACTCTCCCTTCCCTGGAATCACTCCGTGGGATAACACTGATGCGCTGACCTCACCTCCCTTCCCTCTCACACAAGTCCTGGAGAGCACAAGGCAAGGAGAAAGAAGCCCCATGGATAGAGTATCCCCATGGTCCCCCACAGCCACCACAGTAGACTTTTGGAGCAGTAAACCACTAAAATGATTTAGCAACTTGCTAAAGAGCAAGATTAAAAAAAAGGCAACTGCAAAGGTTGCTGGGAGCATATCCATGTGCAGAGGGCTTCGATTTGTATTTGCCTAAGGAAAAATACAACAGCCATTTATGCCTTGCCTGTCTGGCTGCTGTTTGAAAGGTGTTTTACCATCCTATGATCCTTTTTCAGACTCTCTCTACAGACTCCTGTGATACTTTGAAAGGGTGAAAAACTTTGGTTGGGTCTGATGATAAGGGAGAACCTTCCCATCCTGACATAGCTCTGCTTTAAAGGCTCCAGGTAGCGATGCCAGTTCAGTCCCCCCTAGAAAAGCTTGCTGTGCCAAAGTTATTTCCTGGGTGAAGGGACCTCGTGGGAATGTGGACTTATTGGCAGAGAGGTGCCGTTGCGGGGGCTGCACCAGGAGCTGACCGGCTCAAGGTGACTCTTCGCAAGGTGTATTGCAAGGACACAGATCTGTGTTCCCCCCAGGCAAGCAGTCGTGGGGTGGCAGAGTGATGATCATTCTAGATATCTCTCATAGCCTGAGCCAATTTGGATAGCAACAAGAAGAAAGCACAGATGTAGGAGCTGCTGTTCCCTCTGATGCTAGTGGGAGATCTCCTCCATGCTGTGAAAGCCTTGGGTGAAACGTGGTGCGGGTGGGTTCTCAGAAATAGTCCTCTTCGAGGGGCATTCTTGAAAAGGAAGAAGTTACAACTTCTTGCTCCTCCAGCCAAAAGGTACACAAGTTTAATGCTGCAGGATTATTAGCTCTTTGTGTACTTAACAAAACATGCCAGTAATGTTCTGTACAAAAGCTTTCCTGTGGCAGCTGTCAGACTTGTTATAAGCTGTAGTTGAGCAACCAGTCAGGACATGTGGTTTTCTTGGGGAGAGGATTGTTATGAGGATTGTTGTGTTCCTTTATTCCAGAAAATCAAATTAGCTCCTTGCTATTCGATATTCTAGCAATAACTTCCTACTGAAAAGGCATCCTCCTTCGGCATGGACTTAGGAAAACAAGGGAAAACCAGTTCATTCAAAGCTAGTAGTGTTCAGGAAGAACATTTAGAAAACATTAAATCCTTAACATATCAGTCCCTAGCCTTTATTCAAGGAGACCTTCTCTGGTATAAGTAACATCTTTTTTTCTGGGCAGAATCTATGAGGGCAGTCCCATATTGCCAGAAGAAAGGTAAGAGACCAGAGTTTTGGACAGACAATTTTTTGCCACAGCATGCTACTGGACACAGAAATTATAAGAAAAAGTTTACTGAGAAGAAAGACAACCAATAATAGATCAGTAAATATTAGGGTTTTACTAGCAGTCACAGACTGACCCTCATGAAGATGTTAATTCGCTTTAGTAGTTATTTGTCAATAGCGCTCTAGTCAACAGAGCATTAAATAAAATAGCCAATGGAGTCTAGACAAGAGTACATCTTCATAAAAAGGAAACTTAAATTCAGTAAGCTAAATAGCTCTCTAGACGTCATTGAATTTACTCACAAGGTTTACTGGATATGATTATTCAGACTGAGAAGT
>JANZLP010000075.1:22149708-22160668 GCA_026930925.1 Chelictinia riocourii
TGCGTATAAAGCACCCTTGACCATAAATCAAAAAAAAAAAACAAACCCCAAAATCTAACTGGCATCCCTGTGGTAAAAACTTCTCAAAGCACTTTTGAATCCAGCTAGATGGTAGCTAAACAAAGATGAAGTCCAAACAAAAACTGCAGCTCCTCAGATATTTCAAATGTGGTAAAGATGCAGAGTATGCTTCTAGAGCTGGGAGTCAAAACCCACAGGTAGGCAGGAAGGTTCTTAAGCAAAACATGTAAACTAGGAGCAAAAAAATGCCAGTTTGCCACTCTGGAAGACTCTGACTAATGTAACATTAACCCCAAGATAAGTGCACTTTAAACATTGTCTTGTTCTTCACAGTATAGTCATACAGTTGACCAGTAATCCAATTCAAATATTTACCAAAAATCCATGCAATCTCTATTCTAAAATACAATTTATTCTTCTCTTTGTGCTAAAGAAAACCTCATTGGTTCAATAACAGATCCACTTAAAAACAGTAAAAAAAGAAAACTGTGTGTGTTGACCTATTTATTTCTCCTCTCACTGTGAGATGCTATTTAAATCATATATCCAGTTACATGTTGGAAACAGAACTAACATAAGATTGTGTTTACTGCATTAGTCTTTGTTTTTCTGTGGGAAAACACCAATAGTACATAGACTCAAATTTCCAAGTACAGACCTTAAGTATTTTAACTGACAAAATTAAGTGAAACAATTTTATTTTTTTTTTTTCCCCATAAAAGTGTTGCAGAGATACCTGGACAGAGAGCTGCTATCTTCCATATTAGACTTCTGTGAAGTAGGAAGTGTATTTGCATTGTTTTACCAATGACCTTAATTCAAAGTGAGAAGATATTCAGTTTCTGTACATTGAATTAACTACCTTCTTATTGAAAAACGTTTAAGTCTAATGATATACCCATCTTTAATTACCCAGTGATGGATATTAAGGATAGGCTGAAATTCTCCAAGCTAACTAAAATTATAACATGAGAAACATTTTCTGATTTAAAATAACATTATATTTCACAAGATTTTTAATGGGCAGCTTTAATTTATTGCTTACAATAACTACAGTTCTTCAATTTATAATGCTATTTCTTATTTCACCTATGATATACTACATGTTCTTATCTTCCTATGTGCATCAACTGGCTTTATATTAGAGTTCTAACAAGTCTTACATAGTGGTAGGTACTGAGTTGCATGCCTGCATCCAAACTGGATGCTGACATTCCTCTTCAGCAGATGAGAATGATCTACATTTTTATCACAGCTTTTAAAGCACCAGACACAGTTCCTTACATCCACTTTTCAAAAAGAAGACCATAAGGAAAAGCTGAAATACTTCAACATTTACTAAAATTTGTGTTCTGTAAATGCTGAAAACAGGGTAATATCAGGATTAGCAAACCATTTGTGCCAGAATATTTTATGAACACATCAGTGAAGAGCAACTGGTTCAAGTTCAATTACAAGAACAGTGAATGCAACTCCCTTTGAAAATGCAAGGCATCTCCAGAAATTTTATTTCAAAAAGGTAACTTTTTGGTGCTTTTGAAATTAAATAGGAACAAAACATCAAAAAGAAGTGCTTTCACATTTTCGCATTACCGTCCCATTTTTTCTAGCACAATGGACAGAATTTAGCCCAAATTCTCAGGTAATTTTTAGTTTTCCCTGAATTTCTATTTATCATATTTAGTATTTCTAATTTTTTCCACAAATCGCACTCTGAGGTTATCCTGACAAACATGATCTCTTTACAGACATGCAGTGACATAAAAATAAGTTAGTAATAATATACAAATTCTTTTAAATCTACTAATTGCAGTAAGAAAAAATATAACATAAAGGCTTCTCTTCTCATTTTCACCAAGAAACCAGTTGAAATACTGCACATGAAACATTATTATTGGGCTTGTTCAGCAAAGTCAGGTTAAGTGACTGGTTTTGTTTCCCCAAAACAGATCCCATGGCATAACTAACCAAGCTCTAGACATTCACGGAAGCTTGAATTCAGAAAATAGACTGAAATTTTTAATACATGTAGCTTCTAAGGAGTTCATGTTTTATTTTAATTAAGTTATCATAAAAACTAGCAGGAATTGTTTTACAAGTTTTCCAGTTTCAGGTTCCCTTTCAGTAGCATACTTAAAAACGTACTTAAGTCCAAGATACATAGAAAGAAGTGTCGCAAGCACTCATTACCCTAGTCTTTGAGTAACTCATAGTTACTACTGCATCTGTGACAGAAGAGTAATAAGGCAGTGCTACTATTTTTCTTTCACAAATTGAGCACCGTGCCACAGAAAGACCGACCACAACATTTTTAAAAAGCTCTTCAAAGCACACATTTCAGTAAATGAAGCTGGGATACTAAATTATTGTTCAAAACAGTCTGATTTGCTCAAGTTCATCTACAAGTATTATGGCAGAACCAACAGAAAAAGGAAATGTGTCTTCACAAGCCTCAAGCTAGTGCCTTTATCTCTGGGCCAAGATTTTTTCCATAATAAGTGTCAAGAGGATGTAAGCATGTGCTCTGCTGAATAGGGAATCAACTTACTGAATCAAAATCTAAATCCAGAGACCCAGAAAACAGGGCCAACTATTTGATTTTTATTATTTTGTAGTAGAAAACAGCAAGAATGGTGATATAGTGAATAGAATTCTGAGGCAAACAGAAAGTTGACACTGCACAAATGAGTAGTCAATTTTCTTTCCTCATCACCATCCCTTAATGTTACAGTACTCGCACTGTATCACATCATGTCTTATTATAAAGTGCCTAAAGATGAAGTCATGAGGTCAATGCAAAGAACATAAATCATGACATGATTAAGCAGGATGTTAGGGAGACACTTAAAAGCATGTGCTATACAAGTGTTTCTATGAGAGATAGAGCTTTCAGGAGCAAAACTTGGGCATTCAATTTAGCAAAGCTGGCATTGTCCTGAGCTAACTAATTGAAATTAATTTGGTTTGTATATACCGGACTTTCACTACTATGGAAATATGCCTACTGAAATTATTTTCTTTCAATCATTTCAATGAGCATTTTCTTTCTGAGTCCCGAACTCACCTCTGTTGTTATAGAAACCTTCAGGGATTTCTGAACATGTTTTGCATGGGAAATTATTCCAAAAAAGTTATACAAATTGCAGAGAAAACAGCCACTTTGGTTTTGAATCCAACAGCATGCAAATATTATCATAATGCACTCTGAGTATACAAGGCTGATACAAAAGTGAAAAATTAACCACTGATCAAACAAGGTCCAAACAGAGGAGTTATAAGCAGGTGCACAAGCTCTATGTCATCCCTAATTCCAATAACTCTTGTCAGTTTTTAACAGAAAATTTAAAACACAAGCTTTCTGCTGTGCTATGTTAGAAAGAAAGGACACTGCACAAAATCCAGACAAAAATGTCAGGTTTTGAACTTGTTCAATGGTTTTCTTCCTAAGAAGGGAATGCACATGCAAGCTTGTCTTTTGCTGGGTCTGTAGAATAGTACACTTCCAATTATATCTAAATGCAAGACACAAACAAAGGGAAGAGCCCTCAGTGAGAAAAACTAGGATAGTTATTGTATCTTTTACATTCAAACCCCACATTTCCATTCAGTAATGATTAAATTCCAGTTTATATAAATAGCCAATTACAATAAACACCAGGATTGTTCTGTATTTCCAATCATTATGCTCTGTACTAGTATATCAGTGGACTATACTGCCTTGTATGGAATTATCTGTCTAGGGATGTGATTTTAATTTCTGAATTTCTTGACAGAGAACCTCCCCTGGCAGAGAGAAGTTCAAGGGACAGAGTTACAAGCTGCAGATGCAGGGGAGAGCAAAGGAAGGCAGTAGTGAACTGAACAGTATCTGCACTCATTTGTACTCCAGCTTCTTCAGGGACTGCTATATTTTCTTTTCCATAGGGATTGAGATGATTCAGTTTAGAAAGCATCATTCCCATTTTTTTAAACACAATTTCTTTTGGCAAAAAATTATGGCTGTGGCCTACACTCTAACAGGAAACTACAGATTAACTTGCATTGGAAATTTCACAGCTAATGAAAATGTCAGGCCACACAGTATGTTTTCTGTTTCTTTCTCTTGTGAACCCATTCAACAAAACAACTCTTCCAGATTTTGCTGTCTCTAGCCTTTTGATACTTTCCTTCAGAGTCTTTCCTTATGCTAGACAGCTTATCTTCTGTAGCAGTTATCAATGTAGGAGAAAAGTAGTATTTCCTAGTTTTTACACTGATTTAAAATAAAAGGAAAATCTGATCAACAGAACATCAGCAAATTAAGGCACAGTAAAAAATATCCCTAACATTTAGGACAGGTCCAAAACAATTATCTCTGAAATAGCTTAGAGGGATTATAAATATGCATTTCAGCAGGCAGGAGATTTAACACTGAATAAAAGAAAGATGCTGAACCCTCCTTTTTGGGCTTTGAACTGTGTTCCAGAAATGCAAAGTGAAGAGTTAAATAACTGTGAACAGAGCATAGAGATTACATTGCTTAGCAGGAAACTGTCAACAATTATATATCTGCATTATGAGCCATTAACTGGGTAGCAGTCCTGTAGGTTCAGAAAGATGTTAATGGAACAGCTGCCAGATAATAGCATGGCTGCAGAAATATGTATTTTGCCATTTGTTATGCTGATGTCGCGGTGTGCATCTGTCTGCAGATCAGCCTGATCCAAAGACCACCAAAGTGCACAGTAATCTTCTCAGTGACTTATGTAGCATTGGTGCAGGCTCTAGACAAATTTAAATCAAGACTGGTGACCTCTAGATAGATACTGCTAAATCCTGTCAAAATAGATTTAATTAGGCTTAATAACCTGAATTTGTCCTCAATGTGTTAGGTAAATTCTGCTGTTCCAGAGTTCGCTGTGGTGGCTTAATACTGTGGTATTAAAGTAGCTTTCTCCTCTGCTTAATGCAATGCCATAATCCTTTACTAAGATCATTGTCATGGCTGTATATCAAAGACATAATGGTTATATATTATTGGACAAAGTCTTCTTTAATGTTAGATTTGGCAAAAGTAGTTTCTAGTGCTTAAGTAAAGAGGCTCAGCCATATACTTCATCAATGAATTCTTGGCATCAAGCTTTGTGTAAAAATGTTTTTCATTTATTTGCAGTTTCTTTAAACTCATTTGATTGTTTATTATTCAGTATGCAAAGGGCAATTAAAAGAGCGCTTTAGCTGCCTTGTGGGCTATTAAATATCAAGAAACAATGCTATACAGAAACCTCTACTCAAATTGTCACCATCTTCATACTACATTTTAACCTAACAGCATCTTCTCTCCAATTTCAATATTTTAGCTCAATATTTTAACTTGTTGGCATCTCTTCTCTGCCCAGTGCTGCATTAGCTACCAAGGGAGTACAACTGCTGCATCATCTTTGTTGTTGTCGTCTCTGATAGAACAGGTAATGTCATAGTCCAATTATGGGCAATATATTGTAAATAACAGGTAACAATTCTGCCTTCTGGATGTGATACACATCAACTATTAATGCTATGCCTAACTTTTTTCTAAATAGACAAGTAATCTGACAACCACGAGCAGAGTACAAAGAAAGAACCTATTTTCTTGCTTCTAGAAGTCGTCTATGGGGAATGATAATGTGGGGGTATCAGTGTATGAGGAAATGTAAGACAAGACAAGTGAGAATACACAGCTGATTGCCTTCTGTGCATGAGCAAATGGATGAAGCGTGCAGTAGCATAGAAAAAAGACACTGTAGGAATGAAAACCAGGACAGCATAGAGGCCATTGTTAGTATCCACATATTATTCTTTCAGAGTGACAAATAAGATCTTGTCAAACCTTATTATGCAAACCATCTTCTAAATCATGTTATGAGTGCCTTAGTTTGCAGTTGGACTCTCCCGAGCCATCACTAAGCCTTGTAATTGTCACAGCTTGCTCTGTATGAAGTCTGTCCCTACTCTGTCCCTTTCTTCTCCCCCACTTTTCCCAGTTTTTCCACTATGAAGACCTGTAGTTTTCTGGAGTGATGTGCAGCACTTTCACAAACACTGTCGTTTTCTCTCACTAGCAATGGGCTACAAAAATCCTTAGAGTTATCTAGTCTGTTTTCATTTTTCTCAGTGGACTAATACCAGAAACACCAGAAATCATGGTCAGTATCACTGACGCAATATTTTTTTGTATACGTCTAAATTCCTGCGGTGTTTACTGAATGGAGCAACAGAGCATTTCACGGTTTCCTACTTCTAAGCAGACTGCCCTGATAGTATTTGTAAATATGTCATCTTTCCTTTGCTTCCAAAACCTTGGAACTTAAGTCTCTGTTTATTTGGATATTTTGTTTTGTTTTGTTTAAAATCCAGCAATCTCCTTGGATCACATATGTTTTGGCTAAAATAAAGTACTTTTACAAGCAATTATGCATAATCATGTTTATCAAAACTTTTGTGGAGATGCTATTCATACACTTCATAGCAAATGTTCAGGTTAGTGGAGTTCTCTTTAGGTTGTATTACATCCTGGTCTTTCCATGTAGTACACAAACACGCATATGCAAAAACTTTTGCAAACCCATTCCCTATGTACACATAAACCAGTGGCATTCTACAGACATTATTCATAGTAAAGCAACTTATCTTTTAATCAACAGAGCTTTATCAACAGGGAGACACTGTTCTGTTAAAATTTCTTGTTAGTAACATAATGTTTAACTTCATAAAAGCTTTAAAATCTAAATTTCTACTCAATTCTATCAGATATCCCGGTAGAAGGGAACATACTAAAATGAACACACCAATTCTTTAAGAGGTTTTTTTGGTGCTTTAGGAACATAAAAGAGATTATATGGTCCAAGCAATGAAGAGCCAGCTCCCAAATCACTGCCTAACAATCTTTCAAAAGATCTTTATACCAAAATTTTGAACTTTTGAAACTCATTCTATGTACTGAACGGTTGTGTTTAAAGCATTCAGAAACAAGCAACATAAGCCACATTTTATATGCGTCCAACACATGACTAAAATAGGGACCAGAAAAGTATATTTCTATACATATTAGAAGTGATCTTGTTGAAAATCAACCTCATATAGAATTCTAAACTGCACAGAAAGCAAATGAAAGGCTGTTTTATATAACATGCATTCTACGGAACACTAAGTTGGACAGTCATATTGGCTTTTATCTCCATTTTATAATTCTTTATAAATTAATTATTTACAATATAATATTACAATATATATAAAATGTATAATGAATATGTAATAGCTTATCTACAACTATATAGTTTATATAAAATACAGAAAAATGCAATGTTACAAAGAATTAAATTAGCTGTCCTTTTGATGAAATACTTGCTAATACTAATATGCTTGGGGGTGTTCTGTGTATTTTGGAAGTTTTGTGTTTTGATATTCTTTTCTTCCTGAGTCGTTACTGAACAAAACTGCGTAATTACTCGACCGGTGTATTTCCACCGCATGTGACTGCCTATGCTAGGAACTGTTTCTGCGTACAGCACCTTGCTGATTTGGACGTGGAATGTTTATACGTTCTCCATAAATGCTCTTCTTTTATTTTAAAGATGACACATGTTGACGCCACCATTTTGCGATCCTCGTAGCAGAAGATAGTCCTACTGAGAAAATGAGCACTTTGATGGTTCAGTCTTTGAACTTTAACCTTTGACTGGAAGTGACCTATAGGCAATGAAGACTACTTCCTTTGACTGCATTTTTACTCGTGTGCATTCTGGGCGCATGTTGATCGCTGGTTCAGTCCATGCAACTGACATGCTTTTATTAGTCATACAGTATTAATGCAGGTGTCCAGAAATGTCAGAATAATTCCATTATTTTTTATTTTAAGCTTTTGGAAGAATTCCAGGTCTTCATATATTGTGCAATAACACTGAGCTCCTTGACTGTTTTGGTACATCCATTGCCGGCAATGGACATTGTACCAGGGAAAGGTTTTGCTCCTGCCACAAAAAAAAAACAAAGATTGATGCATGACAGAGCTTAGGAAAGTTTCGGATGTATTTGGATTATAAGCAAGGGATCCTCCATTACCTTAAAAGCCTCCCCATTCTTTTATATTTGGATTCTATGCACTGTGGTCACAAAACTAGCAGCATGAATCAACATGCTTAGCTGAAGGACTGTAATAAGATCATTGCATATTTATTAAATTGTTTATCTGCTGTCAGATTGTTTTAACGTGGAAGGTTTTTCAGGCAACATTGGCAGAGAGGTACAATGTTATCCCTATGGTGAAATAAAACTACTTTTTGTATATAGTTATTCATATCTCTGAAGCAAAGGTATGAGTAATTTAGGGTATGAGTGATTTAATCAAGAATTTATTTTGGAGATAGAAGAGGATGGCAGTGATATAACTGAACTTGCTGCAGTCCATAATTGGGCTTGTAATTTGTACTTTAGAGCTTTTTCCAAATAGATTGCACACTGTTATTTCCTGCTAGCCATCAGCATGAGCCCTACTGCCTACACCAATATTTCATTTATTTATGTGTTTGAAAGCAATCCATATAACATTTTTTGTTTGCATTCACTGTTTCTTTTATTGTTGTATGTCATGTTTGAATGTTACAAAACTATTTTGATTGAAAAGCTTTGTCAGAAGATATTTTCATGTAAATTATTTCTTTATCTTGTAAGCATCATCTTGTCTTTTAATCCTGTACTATAAAAAGAAAAAAAATACATTTTTGACAGAGGCTTAATGTTTTGACAAAAAAGTGTGGACCTTCTTATTTAAGTTTAGACTAAAGTATATTTTCTTAACTTGCTTGTCCCACGCAGCCATACCGATTTTTTTCCAGGCTTTTACTTCACCAAAAAAAAGGGGAAAAAGCCTAAAATCAGATTGACGTTTTTCTATGGAGCAACATTTATTGAAATAGTAGTAGTTCTCACCACTCTGTAATATTTTGATACTGCAATTAGGTTGTCTTTTTAGGAAGCACTTTTATAAACTTAATACCTTTACACATATGCAAAATTTCTATAACTTTTTTTACTGTTGCCTTATTGTTGCACTCAAAAAAAATTCAAGCGATTAATGCATGAATGTCTAAATCAAGTAACTTGATTTAAAAACAAACAAAAGCCAAAAAAACCCCCAACCCAACCCAGAACTAATAACTACAATAACAAACAGAAAATTGGCTGAAAATACTGCTTTTTTTTTTTTTCTTACTGCTGTATAACTGGCAAGTTTTATAGCCGTGTATATACTTCTCTGTTACCTAATGTTTAAAACATTTTAAAGTGTAGATGCTTAACTCAGGGTGGATAGAGTTCAGATGGATTTGCTTCAGAGAAGTATTTTGTACAGCAACTGAATTATGGATATTGCCGGTGAAGTGAGGCTACAGTATACTTCAGGAACTGCTATTTTTTTTCTACTGTACTGAAAATATCTCTTGGCCTTTAAAACTCAATGGTAAAATCTAGCTTTGGATATAAATTTGCTGTGTGTATATATTTTCACAATGAGCCTTTAAACCATAGAAGTCAGTTTCTTTTAAGAGCCAAAAATAATCATTTTAAGCAAATGAAATAGTTCTGCTCCTAACTTTGTTTAGCAAAATTTTATTGTTGTGAGTTAATCAAACTGGTTATTTTTCTGAAATGGTTCATATAAAAGAGCAGTAAACTGATACTTAATCTGTATATTCATGTTAACTGCTCAGCATTGATGGAAATGATTGGTGCAGCTTTGAGAAATTCATGTACGAGTGGCTCACATAATGGATCCTCGCAAACAGTCCCCCGGAAAGAGACCTTTTTGTGACACAGGGTAATGTCTCTAAAGAAATGGTTCGAGAACGTCTTCTCCGGTTCCTGTATCTCTTCAGATGGTGGCTTGCCGTACTACAGTACGTGGTTTCAGAGAAGCTCTGTGACAAACTGCATGTATTTTGTTGAAGATGGGCGTTGTAATGCAAAGCATTATACCTTTTATTGACCTATGCTGTCACACGGCCTACAGTGAAGTTAAATAACCAAATTTATGCTGCTCTTTAATAACCCTCCCCTATAATATATTTAGATCAAAAAAAAAATGCAAGGTAGATTAGAAGAGAATGTACCTCAGGTCTTTTAGTTTACAGTAGAAATGCCTCCCTTGGTTCTCTTGTAGATCTTTAGGTAAGTTCACCTATATACAGAGGGCCAAGGCAAAACCTGTATACCACTAAAGCCCTCAAAATAATGCAACTATTCTGACAATGCTATGATGTCCTGAAATAGGGCTTGAATTAGATGAAGGTGGTGCCATCCTTTCTGTAGGGTGTCCCTGTGTATGTAACTTTCTTTCACTTGGAATTTCTCACATGAAATGGTTACGGAATTGGCTTGAAACGAACTTGCTTTTATTTTGTGTCAATGTTCATGTTGTTAAACACTGTTTTGTGTTTAGTGTCTTTATAGTATAACACAATAAATTCTTGTTTTAAAATAGATTACTACCCTTGAATGGAAATACGTGTGGACCTTTTCATGGTGGAGCGCAGAGGCACTGTTCCTTACTTTCAGCTACTCTTCAGGCAAAGCTGTCAGTAATTCCAAAATGCTCTGATGGATATCAAGGGAGGAATTTGGATAATAGTGATCTGTTTCCTCTTTTCTCCAGAGGGTATCTGTTGTAACAGCTGAAGGAAATAGGATGGTGGGAATTGTTTCAGAGCGTTAAAACTGGGGGTGAGGGGAGTTTTCTTTTCTAATCAGCTTATGTAGAAGTTAAAATTGTCATTCTGTTCTGAATATGTAACTAACTGAGCAGTAACTTAAAACATCGAGCTCTGAGTACCCTTGGATGGAGACCAAGAAGCCTGAACACTATATGCGGTCACGACCGGCAGCACACGGCCCTTGTACCCTGCAGAGCGCAGGGTGGGGAGGCAAT
>JANZLP010000075.1:22220663-22232468 GCA_026930925.1 Chelictinia riocourii
GGAATGGCGCCTTCCAGGGAGGAGCTAGAGCCGGACGTTCGGAATTTGGACGTGGCCTGTGCCGAGGCCGAGCACCAGGAGCTCTCCTTGCTCAAGTCTAAATAGTGTGGTCTGTTTTTGTCACTCAAGAAAAAGCCATCTCAGAAGCCTTCTTGCCTTTGACACCTAAGAAAACCATGTATTATCTATTTTAACCATATATTATCTATTTTAAAAGTTACTTACTCAGTGGGAGCCAGGGGATCAAATTCCATTATGTCATAGTAATGAGGTGATTGTGACTTGTTCTTTGATGCAGCTGAAGAATAAAGACAGGCAGGTAAAGCCAGATTCAAATGTAAATGAAAAGCATGCTTATTGCATGTTACTTTTTTCTATCTTCCTGAAAGTAGCAGATTATCTCCTATGCATCTAGTTGCTTTAAATGCTAAAATGGACAGACATGTCTAAAAGAAGCTATGAGCAGTATAAGATTTTGGCAATGTTTGTTGCTGTTCCCACTCTTTAACAGCCATTATATAAAGCCCTTAAGTTCTAACAAGAAAAATCTATCTCCATGAAAGTTAGGTGGTCTGCAGTATTTATTACCTGCTGGTGATGGTCCATTTAATGATGTAGAAGTTTGCAGATTTACTGGATTCAGAGGCACTGGGCTTAAAAGAGTCACCAACTAAGGACATCAAGCAAAACAGTGCATGAACGATTGTTCTATGAGAACTGGTTTGAATTAACTTATGTAACTGCTGACTTTAGACTGTCAGACTGTATCAGGTAAATTCTCAGGTCAACAGTTATCAATCTAATCCCCATTCTCCACACAAAGTTCAAAACATCTAGTGTTATCTGTAGCACATTTGTATAATTTACTTCTGCATAATTTGTTACACTACACAGACTCAAAGACCGCAGTGTTCACAATGTAAGTATCTGCATTTACTTGCAGTTTAAAATAGGGAATAGGCGTGTGTGTTTGGGGGCTGCTTCTCATTTAATACTGCCTACCACAGAAAAGCATTCAAATTCATAACATCACCTCAGAGCCCCTTCATATTGTTTGCATTCCTTCTGTCATGGGTGTTTTGCCTGTAGCATATGCCATTTGTCCTATACTGTACTTGGTTTTTAAGTGTTTGGGTTTTTTGGTAGGTTGTTTGGGGGGGAGGGCAGGTTTGGGGGTTGGGTTATCTTATTGGAGATAGTAAATACACCAGAGTAACATAATAGCAGCAGGAGGAGATCTCAGCTTGCTTCACACAGCAACAGATTAAACAAATAATAGAGCAGCTGCTTTCTGCAAACTCCCCTGAGATTGTGCTGGACCTGAGAAAATATGCTTTCATATTAGCACCTGTGTTATCAAAAGAGGAAAGCTGGCCTGGTCACCAAATACAGAATGTTCCCTGATGTATGGAGAAGGGCCACAGAACAGATCTTTGCATCCCAGTTGGACAGCAGTTGGAATAAATCCTAAGAGTTCTCATTTTGACAGTTGCTATCAAAGAATGATTATTCTGAACATGAGTATTACTCACATTACTATACGAGTGTCCAGCTGGGTTGCTTACACTGTTGTTTTGTGCTTCAGCTGCAAATCTAGGAGAGAGTAGTACATTGAATGTAACTGAGAAACTATCAAAACTGTGTATTCTGATCGTCACATTATTTTCTTGCTGGTCTGTCTTTACCTTATGTCACAACTGCGAGCAGCATGGGTAGGTGGGCCAGTGTCCCATTCACATAAAAGTTAGGGAACTACAAGGACACCTCTCCTATCTTAAACCCTTCTTATTAACCTGTACAATTCATCTGTTTCTCCCTTTCAGTGGAGCATGGCAACACTCAAGCAGAAAGTCATATATCTATCTCAACTATGTTTTGACTGTTGAGATAAATTTATGTCTATGTCTAAACAGTGCTGCAAGGAGTAGTGTATTTTTAAGCATGCTAAGCAATGTCTAGCACACAGGTAGTTTTCAGTTTTACTGAACTAATGTGTAAAAGTAGCAAATCTGTGTTGTCAGAGCTTTCTCTAAACTCATTAGATGAATTACAGAGTACTAATAACTCTGAAGATCTTTTATCTGTTACCATTTCTTGATAAGAGATTACTCACGGGAACTGCTGAGCTTTTGTTGTAGTTGCTAAATCTAGCTGTGGATAAATTGATGGATGATGCCTGTTTTTATCTTCAGGGTGTGCAGATATGCAATCTGAAATTCAAAGCGATAATTAACGATCATTTAAACATTATTAAGCAAATGTTAGTTACCTGTACTATGAGCATTGAAAGGGTAAAATTTTGCTTGGAAAGCCTATAAAGATTCTGAAATGAGCTGCTGTTTATCCCATGAAAGACAAAATTTGAATAACTCCGAGAAGGTTTTAGATGCAATGTACAGATCTCCTTAAAATGTCAGAACAACATCAGTAGTGCTATACATGGTAGGTACCACTTAAAACTCTTTGCTATTTCTAAAAGATTAAAATGGGATTACAGACATTTATTCCTGGGGGCACGTTCACATCTTTAACTTCAGTATATGGCCTCCCCTAGAGTGGATAAAGGAGGAGCTTCTGCAAACAGTAATTCTGGCTACCAAAGTCAGGAGCTTTACTCACTCCTCTGACTATGAAAGAAGTCTGCAGTTAGAGGAGATGAGTACCTTTCTCAAAGTGAACTGTTTCTAACACCAAGTGCGGACACCAAGAAGGTATGAGAAAAGTGTATCTGTGTTTCTTTCTTCCAAGCCTACAGAACAAGCAACTACTAGACTGTTTTACACGCTTCATTGGGATTCAGTGAGGAAACACTTCAAAAATATAATTTGATTAGGACACAGCCTGTATGATTCAACGAGGGGGAGGAGGTATTGCCTGGAATATGCATCTGACAAACTTTCACATCAAGAATTACTAAATTACTGTCATGCAGCCATGAGGTAGGGGCCAAAACAGCTTGTGGAATAGACAACTTTTTTTTTACAAACTCATGAACTGCAACTTTTTGAGTTGTTGACATCTATGATGGGAATCAGCACCATGAGTTACTTTTGCTTCTGGTTCCATTGATGTATTCAGCTTCTTATTTTTATCACAGTATTGTGTGCTGCATACCCTTCCTAAGCTCTCTGTTGGACTGGAGAGCCGGTAAGAAAAATGAATCCTTCACTACAATTCAGGCTTTGTGCCTGATCAGGTAGGCTTTGGCATCATTACAGAACATCAGTCATTCACTGCCAACTGTTTATTATTGTTATTTTATTATCTGTATTGTAACAGTGGCTATAAATGCATTGCTACGAACATGCAGTATGGTCAATACCTGACCAATAGAAATTATGTAGGTGGAATCAGAAAAGATAGAGTAAAAGAAAGACATAATTATTTACAGAAGGGCAACAAAAATAGGGAAGTATTTAAGCATTTAAAGACTGCAGCCCCTAACCTTTAGGTATAAATGGAATGCAGAATGCTGTATTTTGCATTATAGCACAAGAAGGAGATTAGGCAGTATCACAGTGTGGGATGTGCTCCAGCTAGTAAAGAAAATATGAAGGAAAGATTAGGTTCTGAAATCTCCTTCCTCTTAGTGGCATTTCTGTCAGGGCTTCAAGGAGGATTATACAGTGTAAAATTGTACAAACAGTAAAATTTTTCTTTCAAAGAACTGAGCTCTTTTCACAGCTTTTCCATTTTTTAACTGATGATCCTTGGTTTATAAGTCTGTTGTGTGCTACAATCATTCAGGTAGAAAGTTGTCTGGATGCAATTTTTACTTCAGATCTAGATGTCCAGCTTCTGGAAAGCAGGCAGCCAGACCTTGGCTGTTGTCAGTTTTGAATAATAGCACTCTCGTGTATAGTGCTAATGACCTATAATTGATCTGTTTTGTTGTGAGGGAAAATGAGCGGGAATAAATATCCAAAAAGGACACTGTCTACTTAGTGCAGTGCTAAGAACATTCACTTGGAGAAAAGAGACTGAGTGTCATATCTGCTTTCAGGACGAATTCTCTATTGACATTAAGCAGAAAATTTGTGTAAAATACAAGAACAGTCCCGGAGAAACAAATAGAAAACCTGTGTATGCAGACTGTATGTTAGTTCCATGGTATCTCTTAAGTCATTAGGTTTTGATTATTACTGTTTTGATTTTACACAAAGCAAAAGTGAAGAACCACCCCCAACTAGCAGCCCCTGACTCTTCAGAGGTCTAGGGTACAGGAATGTCTTGTTTCTGAATACAGATCAGATTTTGGCAGGAGATGCATGTATGACTCCTCAAACTGGGTAGTTTGGGATTTGTTATACAATTATATGCAGCTGCTAAGAAATAGTTTCACTCCAAGCAGTTTCTTCTATTTCCAGCCCTTTCCCAGTAAAATACAGAAGAATACTGAGCAACTGCACTTATCATAAGTAATTTTCATTGGGAAAGAGCAGGTAGGTGTAAGAATGCATCTGGGAAGGTGAAAATACTACTTTCTTTTCAAGTCTTGCTGTCACCAGAGGAAAATTCCAGAGGGGACAATAAATATTCTTCATAAGCATGTTGTTACTATAATATTCTGTGATTCAGAAATAATCGATTGTCTTAGCAGTGATTTATCCCATTTTTTAAAAAAAGCATGTTATCTTTTTAATATCTAATGGCAAGATGGTGGGGTTTTGTCCTTAAGATCTTTAGGAAACCTGGGGCTTGTTGCAGGCATAAATGAATCATTGGAAAAGATGCTTATTTGTACCAGGTCAGTTTTAAGATATTAGCATTGAATGGAACTGTGTATGAAAGTAGAAAATTTTCTTTGCAGGTGTGGACAACTTGTTTGGCATCAGTATGATATTCTGTTTTGAGGTCTATTCTATATAACAAATTGTTTATTATAGGTTTAATAGTTATTTAGTTGAAGTACACTAGTTTGAACTTTTTCCTTGAAAGTATCATCCCAGAGAGTATTGGACAGAACCATTAATCTTTGATTTATATTTGTATTAATAGGTCCCAATTCAGCAATACATGCTTAAAGTTAATCATATTTCATTCCTTCACTGAAAGTCCATTGTAACTTACTGAAACTCCTGGGACACTTTAACTACAGGTAGAGCTAAACTGAGCTAGAAAAAAATGACTAAAATAGGTGCAAACTCCTCACTGAAAGCAGGGTTGAACAAAGTGGCTTGCTCAGGACATTGTCCAGCCTCTGGCAGGGATCTCTTGCTCTTTGATCTTAGGTTTAGTTCATTGTTCTGCTTCTCCATCCAGAATCTCTGCCTGGAAATCTTTATGGTGAGATGGCTTCACAATTTCCCAGTGCTGGTCCAGCATCGGGTTATGTGTCTGCTGCAGTCGCCTATAGGGAATAAGTGGGAAGAAATCCCTGAATATACATGGAGGTGGAGAATGAGAGAGGCTAATAAAGTGTTCACAAGTGAGCCATTTCAGTGGCCTGTCCTGACAATATTCACTAGAAAATGCCCAGTGGGATCACCTTAGAAGAACTGATTTTATTGCTCTGATCATTGGAGGGCTGACCAGGACTCTGTAAAACCTTTTCCCTTTCTACAGGAATTATGAGCTCTTCAGGCAGGTGTATCCACACATCATTGGTTTTATATTCCTTACTCAAGCTGACTACATCAATTCCCACTGAACAAATTTTTAGCATGTCTCTCACTCTCCCTCTGTCCTGATACTTAAAAGATTTTATTTGTTTTCTTATTGTCATACTTAATTCCATGCTGTCAACTTTGTCTTGTCTTAATTGCCAGGGATTTCTCTGTAAATAGCTTCATTGCACCCTTCAGGTTTGGGATGTGCAGTTTTAAAAGTGATCTTTGTCTGTGTAGAAGTTAAACTTTATATCAAACCTGCTATGGGATATATCTTTTAAAGGGGTAGAAGACTTCACACTGGAAATTAGTTGATACACATTCACACAAGACAAAACTCTAAAATGATAATCAAAATACTTAACATGAAAATACCTGAAGCACAGGAATACTTAAATAGTTCATTTCAGTAAAGAATAGTTATCCAAAGTAGGTTTATATCTATATGATCCACTCTAATTTTATAGCTTCATACACACATACAAAAATCTTTTATGAAAAAGCATCCTTCTGGTACACTCTCATATTCCTGGGCCAAATTATCAGCTGGCGTTGGCAAAGGAAGGTCCTTTAACTTCAGTGCTTAAAGCATGATTTCAGTGAAGACACTAATTTACAGATTTGAGACTAGAGCAAAACACCACTCATTAGCCCACATCCAGCAACAGTGGATTACAGATTGCTGCAGGCTCTGACAAGCATTAATTATACTGTGATGCCTGGACCAGGTCAGATCAAAGGCCCGCTTAGCCTAGAATTTTGTTTCCAGCAGTGAATGCCTAAGGAAGTCTATGAAAACAAGGCACATACCTCATGGTACTTATCTCAGCCTTCAGTGATCTGCAGCTCAGGCGGTTCTGAGGTCAAAGGTGCTATCTTTAGTTTTAACAGCCCCAGATTAAGTCTTTTTTCCATAATTTTTTCTCATTCATTGATTACACTTCATGTTTCCTAGATAACTTCTAGCCAGTTATCTAGAATATTGTATGAACCTCCTAAACATCCTCTTGGATGGATACTCTTTTTTTACAGGTTAGTAAACAGAGGTACAACCAGGAAGAGAGCTTGAATTTCAGAATTATGATCACCTGAAAATCCTACTATTCGCAAACAGATGCAAACCAAACCAAACAAAACAGTAACACCAAAAACCAAATGATAATCAACACAAACAAGGTGGGCAGAATTCAGATTTCAGCCTCCTTCACACAAAGCATGTGCCGAGGCTGACAGAGTTAGATACTGCTTAAATTTACCAGCTAATCACAACCAAACCTGTTCATGAAAACAAATCTATTCAACATGTTTTTCAACTCACAGGTGTCATTTAAAACCAAACTCAATCCTTGCTAGAGGGAGGCTTTTGGATCCTCAGTGGATGTTGCCTACTACAGAAAGAGTCGAAGAATCATACTCACACTAAAACGAGGTTCTGCAGTGTACCTCTAGTCTTGTTGAATATGTTTCACATTGGCATTTAATTGTATTTGAGCATAGACACTTGAAATTAAAATGCCTTATTTACAGTTAAAATACTTTTTCAACTGGCAGTCTTTGTAAACAATGTATTAATATTAATTTCTAAACTTACTTCTAGATCAGTTAAGCTGCATCAACAAATTTGACACTAATGGTAGCAGCTCTATGAAATACATGTGTTGAATATTTTATAATGTTGATATAATATCTGGAAATTAAAGAAAATTAGTTAAGCTGTGACTGAATACAGAAGTAGGCCATATCCTGTATATTTTTAACTCATTTTCCACTAATTAGAGCAGAGGGTATGCTTAGTTAGGCATATAATTAAGCAATAATACCCTAGTGATTCAGTAAGCACTACTGGTAGTTTGCTAATTAATGACTTCATGAAATCTAATAGTAGTTCTCTTATCACTTCAATCAATGAGTTATTGATCTTAAAACAATATGGACATATCTGAAGAACTAGCTGTTACCAACTGCACTCATATAACCTCATTTAAAACAGCACTTAATCATTGTTTTTCTGTAAGAGAAAATTAGCATTTTTTAATATAGCATTTTCAACTATATACGGCAGTGTATAATTCTGTCACATTATAGTTAAATTACCAAAAAGTGTCATAAAGATAGACAATCTGCAAAAGCACAAAGAAAGATTACTAGACTAAATATACACTTGTTGGAAACCTTACATTCAGAGAGTATATAGATTTAAAAGGCTTATTATATCAACCAGATTCTTATCTTACCAATAAAAATTATTACATACTATATGCAGGATTAAGTCAAGTGAGTATGGAAGCTTATTCCTGTTTCTGGATCTAGATTATCTTTTAGGTACTGTGCAGAATTGAGTTTCTTGGGGGTTGTTGTATATTTATAAAAGCTGTCCAAGAAAATACAAATAAAATAGGAATACTCAGCAAATCTCTCAATTAGTGCTACCCCTCCTATACCTCAAGACAGTGAACAGTGAGCGTTACAAGTTTTCCTGATAACAAGACCAAAATTAACAATGACAATACAATTTCCTTTATAATTATTCCAGTAGCAGAAATAAATACAGGTCAGACATCTCTCAGGATGAGACTGATGCACTTGATTTTGAACAATAATTTAGTTTCAGTTAATGAAGCCTGTAATATTTAAATAGTAGCCTTCTTTGCTACATTAAGTGGTGCAAAAAGTCTAATGCATGATTAATTTTTAAAAATTATAATGGTTCCAGAATATTTCATCACTGAATGATTCATTGGACAACGCCAGATTTAAATATCTGGCAAAGATTTCTTCTTATAAAGAATTACACTCTACTAAACCCTGAACATAGCAGGCCAAAGTTGACCATTAATTTTTTTCTTCAGTTTCAAAGTGATTTGTCATTAAATATTAATCTCTACCCCAGAGGAACCAGAGCAAATGGCCTTAGGCACTGAAGCAAAAGAAGTGATCCTTGTGATTTTTTTTCAGGACCTGAGCAGTCTCCAAGGGTTGATAAGAAAGTAAGGAAAGGCTCTATTATCTTCTCTTACCAGCCTTGGTAATGAAAACCCCATTTTGTCCAACACAGAATCACCTCCCTGGTGTCTTTGTCACAATACACAGCTGTGGAGTTTTCAGAGGGGTGATGCGACGTGCAAGTGCAGCTCATCAATGCTGGACTGCAAAACCTATAAACCCTTTGTTCCCAGAGAACCACTCCATGCTTCTGTATTGGGTCTGGCTGAGACGGAATTAATTCTCCCCATAGCAGCCATCACAGTGCTGTGTTCTGCATTGGTAGCTAGAAAGGTGTTGAGAGCTTCCTGCCTCAGTTTAATTTTAAATCTTTGCTTTTGCATTCTGCCTAGGCAGCTCACATCGAGCCTTCATCTTTCCATCCACACAGCCTAAATCCATCTCATATATTTCTACCTAGGGAATTCTAATAACTCTCTCATTAGTCTTTTCAACCAAAAGAATCCCTTCAGATCCCAAATGGATTATCCAGAAAATGCATTTGTTCCACCAAGACAAATATATATATTTTATTGTTTTAGCATTTTTCTTTTTTGCAGGGCACAACCTCTAGCTTCCTATCACGGCTTTCCCACCACACATTGCTCCATAATCTACCAAATTACCTCTGTCCTATTCCTGGGCTGCACAACTTGGTTTTATCAATCACTGGGTGGAAGTTTACCAGAACAGAAATAGTTTTCAAATGTCCCACCTGAGGAAGCAAATACCCTGAATTTTTCCAGGAGTGCTGAAGGAATTGTTCTTACACCTTTATGAAAAAGAGTAGTAGGCCTCATTTCCAGCTGGATGTTTGTGTCTCCAACTGGTCCTCTTCCTTGAGCCAAACCTCAGAAGACAAAAACTAATGCCTGCTTCTGGAAGAGCCACGTTCAAGGGTGTAAAAGCTGAATTGCTCATTAGGGAGGAAGAGGTGGATAACAAATGTCTTATCCTTGCACATTGTTGCTTCACATATACATTAAGGTAAACAGGGGGAACAGAGCTAGTTTCTGGGTTTGTGTTTGCAATATAAAACAAAAACAGAAGAATTGTTCTTGCATGTTTAAAAGATTAACCACCCCTACAAAGTATCTGAAACTGCTGGGGCTGTAAGTGAGATGATGATGCCCAGTTCATAAAGTTCATAGGTGGACTTGACCGTGAAGAGGGATTTCCTCATTTATGTTTGAAAGATCACCTTATGTCTGAAACAAAAGACTGGTTTTCTTTTAATATGCACAAGGGGATAATGGTATAAATTTCATACATCCAGAGAGAGATGTAATTCATACTGCCATTTCATAACCATATCAAAGACCAGCTTCAGCTAGCAACATGCATAAGATGAAGAAAACACCACAGTAAAGGTGGTGAGCTGAATTACCAAGCACTGTATTCCCTGCACTGAGTGGAAGGTGGCATGCTAAAACTTGAAAGGGAATTCAGCTGCTATGGTCCATTTATTCCTCCATCCTTCTGAGACCACAAACTAGCTGGCTGTGTGCAACACCAACCCACTTACTCATAGGACACAAGCAAATAAGAGTCAGTACAACCCTAACTGAGAAGCAGACCAGCAACTAAAAGATTAAATGCTCCACATCTTGTTACCGGCTGCGTAAATAACTCACTCCTTCAAATAATTGTTTAAGAGGCAGTTTAAAGACCTTTTGGGTAATTGCTATATTTGGTTCCAGGATCAACACAGCCTGTTGCTAATGAATTACTTGTATTAGGAGTTAGATCCTGTATTCTTCAGCCTGCTGTAAAAGGAAATAAATTATATTGCATCTAAAGATTGCAAAGAGTAATAGTTAGGTGGCCATATGTTGAGCTTTAGACTGTGCAAATCCCAGCAATGATGCTACAAATTTTAGGTTGGTTAAATTATCTGAAGAGAGAAGCATCATGAAAAGATGTTTTCCCTTTTTTTTTTCTCTAAATACAAATGGTAAAAATAGCAGAAGATATTGCAGGAAATTGTAAAAAGCTGGCAGTTTCAGCCCAGTTAAGGGGAACATTTAACTCTGGCCAAGAAGAGTTAATTCTAAGGCCACATGTAAAAATCAGGATGAGCTGGAACAAAAGCAACCATAATTATATCAAAAGTGCCTCATTAATGTAGTGTTAAGCATCAGAATATTGTAAGGAGGGGAGGGTGCAAGAATTAATAGTTTTATTGTAAAAATAAATTGCTCTGTTGTCCTTCTTTTTGTATTTCTATCTAAAGCTTCCACTAGTAATTGAGCTAGCTAAACGTATCCTTTGTTAGATGAAAACGTGGCCAGGCCGTTAGCTCCCTTTTTATCTGACAACTTAATAGGGTAAAGCTCGCCTTATAAAAATGAACACTGCAAAGGAAAATTAAGGTGGAAGAATTTACTAGGGAGTGCACCGTGTTACTTTTTAAGGTAAGTCCTTTTTTAAAAGAGTTCAATCAGTGCTACTGTTTCTTTTGGTTTTAATAGAATCCATATATTTATATATTACATATAAAATCACAATAATGGGATTTCTTGTACAGAGTACATTAAATTTATCACTGATACACAATGAAATTGATAAATTGTGCTGTGCTTCTCTTGTAACATGTGACTGATTTTTGTAATGACTGGCATAAGAGAAAGGTAATAGGATACTATATTCCCCCTCAGTGATCTTTTTTTATGTGTTGTAGACACTGGCTATTTATGATACTTTAAGCCTTTGTAAAGGTGAAAAAATATAGGTACTACACATGGTAACTGTTAGTTATTTTTCTACAACAACGCTGATTGGTACCCTACTTTCATGATGTTGTAGGTAGAATGAAGATGTGGTTGGCCCCAAGCACACAGGAGACTACGCAAGTCTCAAGAAATTAATCCGCAGAAATTACCAATATAAACCACATTCTGCAATGCATGTGCTGGCTGAGAATATTCAGTTCTGAGTCCTTCTCACAGTGCCTGTTGTGTTATGCATATCTGTCCAAAACAAGCCAGTCTCAGAAAGTTACCTTTACCCACCCTGCTGAGATATCAGCATCTTGGGTTGCAATGGAATTTTGCTTTAGAAGATCTATAATAGGGGCAGAGGGCTATGGAGAAGAGGAACTCCCCCCAGCACAAAGTTATGTGGATGACCACTGGTTAGCATAAAAGTGAGCATTCAATGCCACTGTCATACTAATATCAACACCAACAGCAAAATGAATTTTCATACAACGTAA
>JANZLP010000075.1:22311813-22323962 GCA_026930925.1 Chelictinia riocourii
CCCTGACTACATCTGCAATGTAATCGGGGTGCTAGATAGATCTGAGCTCATGGATTTCTTGAGCATTCAAAAATCCCTTCTGATTCTGTCCCTTAATCTACATATTTCTTATTCATCTTGAGTGTATCAATAGGAACGTTCTTTTTTTTATGCTAGAAATTAGATACTATTTCTTAGTGTGTTGTGTGAATCTGGATCCTCAACGTATTTGTTCTGATGCAATAATGGTTTGGGGTTTTTATTAGGTGTTTTTCTTCTAATTAGAACGTTGTTCTTAAACATGTCTTTTTATAGCAACTGTGGCAGCCATGTATTATAGTTACTATATGCTACCTGATGGAACCTATTGCCTCGCGCCTCCACCTCCAGGAATAGATGTTGCCACCTACTACAATGCGTTGCCTGCAGGGGTGACTGTATCAAGCACTACAGGAGTAGCAACAGTACCTCCACCCCCTGGTACTACACCTCCACCTCCCCCAGAAACAACCGACAGCAGCAGTGGGTTGACTTCTACCACAACATCTACAAGGTACCACACACAGCTTTGCTTGTTGGTTGGAGGGGTCTCTTTCCTGCACTTCAGTATGAAGTATTTAGTAAGGGTTCTCTTATTGGTGATTCCTCAGTAACATTCGCCAGCGTTTATACAGCTTTTATTACCTCCCCTTTGGTCTTTGATATTGTACATGGTTATTGTTACTCAGCTACTAGGAATTTTTTGCATGATGGAAAATCGAGTTACTTTAACTGCATAATGAACCCAGAGAACACACCTCTGTGATGTTTCTTCTGTTAAAGCAAGAGTCTGAAAGATATATATGTTCTATTTATAAAAACGGTGTGCTTTTGATGTTTTCAGCACAATTGCTCCAGTGGTTGCCATTATACCTCCACCCCCAGATATTCAACCTGTTATTGATAAACTAGCTGAGTATGTTGCTAGGAATGGGATAAAATTTGAAACCAGTGTTCGTGCCAAGAATGATCTCAGGTAAGAGAAAACGTTATTTTAACTTTTAAAATAGAAGTTAAAGTTTCCATTTTTAAATATATTGCCAGCACGTGTGGGTGTCAAGAAGATAAGTACTATCTTTTTTTTTTTTTTTTTTTTTGAAATTCAGGGACCTACTTAAAGGTAATGCCAAAGCATTGTTGCCCAAATCCTCAAAACAACCAATGTAACAAAAACATCTCTAGAAAGCGTGCTCTGAATGTGTATTCTCTGGAAGTTTAGGTATAAGTTACAGTGCTTCCTAACATCAAATAGCATTCCATTTGCTAGAGAAAATTAGATGGCAAAGCATTGTTGGTATTTACTATGTTCATGTGCATTTTCACATACTCAGTTTTCTTTTAACAGATTTGAGTTCCTGCAACCGTGGCACCAGTATAATGCTTATTATGAATTTAAAAAACAGTTCTTCCTTCAAAAAGAGAGCAGTGATAACTGTCAGGTACATGTGTGTTTGTATATATGTATACTGAAAATGCAATGTAAGTGATAAAAGGAGTTGCTTATCTGTTGTGTTACCATGAGACATTTTAAAAATAGAACACTGAATTATGGAGAAATTGTTTAGCAAAGAATGTGAATGCTTTTTGTTGTTGTTGTTGCTTTTTAGTTTTGTGTAGCATTTAAATAAGGATACATGAGGTAGTGTGGTATTTACTTCTTGGTTTTTAGTATAAGGAGCCACTCAGCGTGGTTGTAATATAAAATGGCAACCTGAAAATCTTTCGGCTTTTATACGGGAGTGTATGCTTTGTGGAGGTTTAGAGCTTTGTAGGATTGGGATTAGTGTTCTGTTGTCAGAAGGATAAAGTACAGTTTTTTAACAACCATATATTCTCATATGGCTCATGGTCCTTTATAGAACAGTAGCACAGTAGCTAGACTACTTTTCTGACATGCTTTTTTCTGAGGGAGGTTTTGTTTTAGAAGAGTCCTGTCATGATTGACTGAAAGAATATTTTAGCTTCAAAATCTCGCATCATTTTCCTACTTGCTTTGCTGCTTCTAGTCCATGTTATTAGAAAGTGATACCCAGACTTGGCATCCTTGTTTTTAACTATTCTCATGTTAGCTAATCTCAGTACATTGTTCTCTTACTGAAAAGAAAATTGCAAATAGTCTCAGAAATACATTATCTGATGTTAACTTTTCATGGGAAAGAGCTATTTTTTTTTTAGGCCCTATGTCATTTGTCATCCCAAGGCTTAGATTGGGGAGCCTTAAACTGAAGAAGGTAGGCCTGTGGGTAAACTCCTCAAAATCGCTTTTTGGAAAATGAAGAAATTCATTACTAGTTGCTGTTTGAAACACTTGTGTCTAATATTTTGTTTTAATAGTGAAAAATGTTTTGAAAACACTGTTTTTAAAGATAAGTTGTGGCAAACATGATCTTATTCAGTTGATAAATATGATGAAAAGTTGTCCTGTATCAAAATGATGACTATTATTTTAGAATTTCTTATTCACAAACCAGTGGGTTGATTTCATAATACTTACATAATTAATAAGGACTTGTTAACATTTATTTTGGGGGGAAATCGTACACTAACCAAACTGTAATAATAAAGGATTCATTTTAAGTGTTCAAATGAGTACAGCTAAGAAGCAAGCAGAAACTGGTTTAAGTCCCTTGAGGTCATGTGTAGCAACGCATATTTTGCTACTGCATGGTTTTGTAGATAATGCCATTCTCTTTTAATTTTTTAGAATAATGATTTCAATATTATCTTTATGCTTTAGTAGTGTATGTATAGGCAACTAATGCAATTGATTGTTCTCCTTTTGACCATTAAAGTTAATAAAAAATTGTACTACTGGCTTCAGTAAATACAGGATGAAGTCCTTGATTTCGTTGTGTTTCTCCCCTTTGAGGATTTTCAGAAATTAGTCCTGTTGGTCAGGGAATGGCTGCAGAGAGCAATGAAAGGATCCCTTCAATACCTGGTATTTTAGCATCAAAGTATACTTAACAGTAGCCAGTGGAAAGCAGCCAAACTATTTATTGAGAGAGGCTCATTTAAACGTTAAATGACTTATTGTCATCATCTGACTCACCATGTAAATATTCTTAATTTTCTACAATATCCATCTAAAAATTTCTATATGGTGAGTTTAGAGGTCATTTTGAATGATTCAGTGACGTAATAGTAGAACCAGTAATTCTTTACTCTTTTGAAAAATCTTAGCACATCTGTACTGTATCAATTTAATGCCACAAAAAACATTGATAGGCCCAATGTTCTTCAGCAAAGTGTTGGAACGAATCAAACATGTTAACCTGTGTTGATCCCTGTAAAACTTGATTTTTGTAAAGCAGTTATCATGCAATTGTACATTAGGAAAAAATGTCATAAGCTTTCATTCTGTTGCTGTGAATTAACTTTAATGGATTTTTTCCTGGACCCTGGAGATCAAGTCCTAGAAGAATATACTTCAAGGAAAAAAAGTGTATGCTTTTAGGGTCTACTTTTAAAAACATAATCTTTAAAATAGTTGTTGGCAACAGTGTACCAGCTGAAGAACATTTTCTTTGCTGTTAAATAACAATACATTGTTACTGTAGGTCTGTAGTTCTTGCAGCCTATGGGTTTACATGAAGCAGTGCATTATTTATAAGAAGCAGACTTTTGGTCATGAGTACTTATTGATGTAAAATTAGCTGTTATGTGATTAGCTGATAATGTGATTTTTTAAATGGCTGACACAATTGCAGCTCCACAGACACTGCATTAATTATTTCATGAACTACCAAGTTAGTAAGCTTGCACATTTCTTTTGAAAAGGGAGTGTCTTCATCTGAAGATGTTCCAGCAGATACTGCCGGTGATACACCAAGTGAGACTCAATTTGCAGATGAACATGCACCTGAAGATGCATCTGAGCCAAGTGCTAAGGGAGTTCCAGGAACTAAAAAGGATGTTCCTCCTTCTAAAACTGTCAGTGATGGTAAATTGGTAAAAGGTATGTTAGCATGATTTGTTGGCCCTGAAAATATTTGTTAGCATATACTAAAGAAAAAAGGCAGGGGGAGAGGCAGGGGGAAAGTAGGGAAAAGAATTTCATCATGCAGAAAATATTTTCATTGGAAGTGTCAAAAAACGACTGAAATAAATAATTTGATTGCTTTCATATTTCTTTCTTATCAGACTATCAGGTGTTTATGGTCTGACAGAATAAATTGTTTTATTTCAGTTTTGTGCAAAGTTGAAGGCTTTCATCAGTGACCCCAGTAGAATCTTATTTTTGTCATTTTAAACTTGACAGTTATAGGCTCTGTTCAAGACAGCAGTTATTCCTTCTGAATAAAACCAGTAGTCTTGTTTGAAACCATACATATGGAGGAAGTATGCTAGGCTTACTACTCAGTTGCTCAGTCTTCCTGTGTTGGATGTTAGTCATGCTGGAATAAAAGACCCTTTTCATGTCTAAGTGGAATGTTTTTCCTCTTGTAGTCATAGCAGCAGAGGAACAAAATGGCAGGTTCTCTTCAAAGCCTGTCACACAAAGTCAGCGAACACACTATTAGTGCCCTGTGTTGGAGAAGTGATTATTTATATCTGGGAACTAATTTCCTGGCCTATCAGGAAAAGATATCTTAAAATTTCTTCTTTTCAGTGACAACTAGAAATGTAAATCTTTTAGCTATAACTGAAAGCCACTGAAAAAAACCCAAACGAAACAGGAAAAACACTCTTGGCCTGTGTTCCCATGGATGTGTACTGCCTTCCTGCCGCTTCAGTGGCTTTCTTAATTGCTAAGTTTACCTACTCCTTGTGGTCCCTTGGAATTCTTCTCTCTTCCTGCTTCTCATTGCAGTATCTTTCCCTCCATGGGCTGCAAGCTCCAAGCTCCTTGCTATCGTTGTCTGGCTGTCCATACTCTGCAGTTTCTTCTCTGGGCAGGTTGAGTAGCTTCCTCAGGGAAGGAGCAATCTTCCCTGTCTTCAAAGATGCCCTATTAAAAGAATGTAATATACAGCAGAAAATTATATCATTTCTTCTTATTGTGTTATTAATAAATGGCAAACTGGAGCCCGTGGCTTAATAATAATAATCTGCTCAAATTTAGATGATGGAATGTAACCAGTGAGTCATTGCATGACAATCGTATTCCTATAAACTTATTTTCACTTCCTCTAGTACGATACAAATCCTGCTTTCTTGTACACTAAATACAGTACTTGGCTGGAAGACAGACATAACATCCGTACTAGATTTTTCTTCTGCCTCTGAGGAAGCAAAATCCCATTTTAGGATTTGTTTTGTCATATGAAAAAGTTGGAAAATCACTATTATAAT
The DNA here is from genome assembly GCA_026930925.1 of Chelictinia riocourii. Classification (NCBI taxonomy): domain Eukaryota; kingdom Metazoa; phylum Chordata; class Aves; order Accipitriformes; family Accipitridae; genus Chelictinia; species Chelictinia riocourii. Next base: position 22,317,127 of record JANZLP010000075.1, read on the forward strand.
ATCTCTTCTCTTGGAATTCTTGGGTTCTTTATTTCTGAGCCTATTTTCTTACCCCAGAATTACAAGATGCAAAGCTTATATTTTATAAACCTTGGTATGTAATTTCATTATTGTATTTAAATTTCCCTAATTGAAATCTTATAGGCTACATATGCAGAAGGCATCCTGAGAAAGATAAATATTGCAGCAGACCATATGGTAGTAGGTTGCTTTGCTTGAGATGTGTGAGAAATTCCGTTCTTTATTCTTAGAAGTTGCATTTCGGATAAATGGTTTAGAGATTAATTCTGTAATTTTTTTTTTTCAGAAAATGGTTCTCAAAAAAATGTTCTAAGGAAAATTCTGTGAGGAAAAAGGATCATTTCAGACTTAAATATAGTTAGATATTAGCTATGCTTAATTTTTTTTGACAATCCATTAATACAGCTTAGCTTGAAATGATCCACAATTTCCTTTTCATTGTGATATTCCATGTTTTTTTACAGGCATTCTTTTTCCTTTCAGTGTGCTGGCATGAATGTGTTGTGCTGTCCTTTTGTGTGGGAGTAGTAAGGGCTGCTTGAAAGGAATAGTTGACCACCAATCTTGCTACAGCAACGCTAGCTAAGATATTTGGGGAAAAGTACTTAGCTTTTGTGTTTATATCTCCTGTAATGAAACGTTGTTAACTCCCCAAAGTAATTAATTTTCATATAGATGGAGATAAGTCTTTAAATTCTGTTCTGTGAGCCTGCCAAATACTATTGTTGTGGAAACCATTGATTTAGTGTGAAGGAAACATGAGGGACCATATCATACTGTAGTGTGTCAGATAGGAGCCTGAGCACAGAGCGTTTTCATCTTAAGCTTGGAAGAGTAGATTGTTCATTGGGGAAAAGAAGAAGTACTGAAACTAAAATTTATTTGGGACAGAATATGAAATTATTTATCTCATCTCGGGAAATGTAATTCCTGAGATGGTTTAGAGTACCTTTCTTTTTCCCTGCTGCTACTGAAGTATTAGGAAAAGACTTTGAGATAGATCTTTACAGGGCAAATGAAGTTTCCAACATGTGTTGTAACAAAAAAACCAAAAAAAAACCCCCCAAAAAATTGTGAAGATTGTGTTGTCCTTTTCTCCAAAATAATTAGTATAACATAAAGATGATACAAGTTTCTTTTTTTTTGTGGTGTAGTCTGCATGAGTAATGGGTAAAGTCAAGAATTCAACCTGCTTTGTACTCTAGTCTAATGATGTGTAAAATCTTACCCATTCATTCACAGCATCATTTGCTCCAATAAGCTTTGCAATCAAGGCCAAAGAAAATGACCTTCTTCCTTTGGAGAAAAACCGTGTTAAATTAGATGATGACACTGATGAGGAGGAAGAAGAGGGCAAGGAAGGCCAAGAGAATGCTAATAGTGCTTCAAACCATACTCCAGCTGTTACTGCTCCTTGTACTGCTGCTGAAGAGAAAAAACCTCAACTTACACAGGAGGAGTTGGAAGCTAAACAAGGTATCCCATGTTACTCTGGAAACAAAATGAAAGATGGAGTCCTTCAGGCAAACTACAAAACTGTCCTGTGAATAAGTATGGCATTTTAGGTATTTTGAATCTTCACTGTGTCATGTTAACAGGAATCAGAGTCTCTTCTTTTCCCATAGTTTCCTGCTTATTGTTAAGAATGAAATATTCATTGGTTGTTCAGCTAAAATCAAACTTGTAACACGCTGGAGTTGAGTACTTTGCCCTGATGCATGATCTTTCTGAATTTTATTTTGTTTTTCCATTACAACCTCAGAGTAAAACACTAAACTTCTACTTTCCAGATTGCATTAACAGAGCCCAGAAAAAGGCATGTCTGTTTCTCATTTTCTTCAGAGAACAATGCAACGCTTCAAGCTATTTTTCAGTTATATAGCACTCCCATATAGACTAGTATCACCTTGTTGATGTTTTGTTACTCTTATAATGCAATGCCATTAAGTCTTTGTATGGATTTTTTCTGTTGCTCTGCTTATGTAAGGGTAGAAGGGTATGCTGTGTGAATTTTAATTCAATGATCTTTTAAAGGGATCAAATTGCCCCCATTCCTCCCCAAGGCTGTTTCACAGCAGAGAGTGTTTAATAAGTGGAGATGCTGTCAGTGTTTACCATCTTAAAAACTTAATATTTTTCATACAACTATCAGTATGGCACAGGAATTTAATTTTTCATTTTCAAAATGTGTTTTCTTTTTTCTCCAAAGTAGCAGTTCCTTTGTAAACTTCAGTAACACAAAGTATGCTATGGTGATACATATCTAAAGCAAATATGAAATATTTTGTATGATAATAAAAATGAAGTGTTTAGAAAAAGTAGTATGTTGGAAAAACTGTGCAATTGAACAAAAAAAAAAGGTCGTCTTGTATATGCATAGAAGACAAAAGTGGAAGTGGAAGATGAAAACATTAGAAAAAATACCCATTAGGCACATAAGTAAATTTGCTTATTCTCTTTCTGTAATCACATAACAGTAACTGTTGGTTGTAACAATGGTGAAACAGTTTCTGAAAAATTCTGGAGCAGCCCTTTGTGTAAACATTAAGATGTATGTAAATAGTGCTGGAAAATGTGAGGTTAAGATCATATCTATGGAAAGAGCAAAATGGAGAGTTTACATCACTTTAACAAGTACAAGAAAAAGCTTCTGGATTTACAGTGCTACTTTTTTTAGATAGCTTTTGTAAATAGAAAAGGACAAGTATCCTGAATTTTCAGGATTGGATTTTAATGTAATTTTCTTTAAGCTTAAAATTTTTTACTTCACCTGTACAGCTTTTCATCAAGCAAATGATTTATCTATGAATTAAAATGCTTGGAATTTCATAATTTCAAGCTGATGCATCCATATTATGTCTTTGAATGGATGTATTAGAAAGGTTTGAGAATGGTTGGAGGGGCTGTTTGGTTGTTTGTGTTGGGGAGGTGTGTGATTGTTTCAAGGAAACCTATGTTCCCCAAGTGTGACTCGCTCTAAACTTTATGCTTAATTGCCTTTCTTAGCAAAGCAGAAACTAGAGGATAGATTAGCAGCTGCAGCAAGAGAGAAGCTTGCACAGGCCTCCAAAGAATCAAAAGAAAAGCAGCTACAAGCAGAGCGCAAAAGGAAAGCTGCACTGTTCTTGCAGACCCTGAAAAACCCTCTGGCAGAGGCAGAAACTGAGAAAATTGAAGAGAATTCCTTCAATAATGAGGTAAGCAGGAAATAAATTTCTCTTTTCTATAAAGCTAGCAGAAAACTTACCTATAGAGCGTGAACCTGACAGTATGTTATGAAGTTGCCTGAAGAGATAGAAGCTTTTCTAAATGGGAGAAATTTGAATTTTAAGCACTGTTAAAGTTTTTCAGTTATCTTACATATATCTCTCATCTGTCATTAAAGAACTGGTAGAGAAATATGATGCCTAGTTCAGAGGTCAGTTAGCCAGTTACAGAAAGGAGAATGAGCTTGCAAGTTTGACTCTACTAGTGGTCCCTGTATTAGAATGCTTACCTTTCAAGAGTATTTGGGTATCTGTTGTGATATTTACTTATTTAATGTGTATTTTGATGTGAGTAGACATCTTCAAGTTCAGAAACGATTCACAGGCAACTGAGCTTACTTTAAGACTTATTTTGCACCTGTTCTGCTGGGTTTTGTTATTTGATTTTTATTAATTTAACTGGCATGAAACTGAAATGAATAGTGAACTGATCTATGCGATTTAAGGTTTCTAGCTGGGACATCCTGAATCAAGAAAACAAATACATAGGTGGGAGAAAACTAGGCTATATAATGGTTGCTCTTCATCATCTTTGTGTTAGCTGAGTGTTTCATGTAAACTTCTTAAAAGCTTAGAATGCTAGGATGTTTTTCTTTCTCTTTTAGGCCCAAGTTTAGTATGTGAGTTATCCGTATAATAACACATAATCTTTTATATGATTTTAAAAATAAAATTAAGTTTACAGATAGTGGCACAAAATTCAACTAAATACATGTATGTACATTATTCACTAGGAATAGTCAATGAAGAGTCAAAACAAAAAACTTAGAGTGAAATAATTGAGGAGGATAATTACTCTGCTAGCTGTCTTCCAGAGAACTGGAAGTAGACACACCACCTGTGCCTACTTGATCACGAAATGACCTAATCCATTGGGCTCGTTCAGCAGAATCTCTTTATTTTGGAGAAGCAAGTATCTTTCTGTAGCAAATCAATTTGGAGTGGTAGTATTCCTGCACTTCTTTCGGAGAACAATTTGTGATACTTGTGTTAGAAATTCAAATCCTCTGCTTCTTGTAGAAAACTACTAGGAAATAGTCATGTGGCAAAGGCAGACAGCTTTCCATCATTTTTCTGCAATTCTCTTGTCCATTTGCACCCATTTTCACTGGTTGGATGCTCAACAGCAATAGATAATAGTAGGGTAATGTCAGTTTGAGGGCTTTTGGAAGCTGTTTGGGGTAGGTCGTCATGCTGCACTCTTAGGCCAAATCTAAATGTAACCTGGATATTGATGATGACTTATTGTGTTCCTAAAACCTAATAATAAGATTGCTAGTAAGATCCCTTGCCATTTGGCTGTTTGGCCATTTTCTCATAGCCATACTTTGGATTACTAGAATTTATCACAAAGAGAAAAAAGAGGATTTATCATGCAGAAGTAACAGCTAATCATTTAGGTGGCATTATCTTCTGCATCAAATAGAACCATTACTAGTCAGTCTGTTGATAAGTAGTTATAATAAAAATCCCTTTCTGCGCAGAGCCTCTAGAAGTCCGTTTTAAGGCTTAGAATTTTTGAGTAGGCAAGGTTAAAGAAGAATCTTGGGCCAAAAGTAATGAAACTTCAGTAATGAAATATAAAACAAAACTCTAAAAACCATTATTGATCAAAGCCACACATTTGCTTTTTTCCTACTAATAAACAGAAAATGCTGTTTAAAATAGCTAAGAAATAATGTGTTTCACATAAACCCTTTCTGATTTTAATAAAATAACTAAGTTTTTAAAAGCCTGAAGTGAGGGATTTGAATTTATTGTATAGGAAAATCCTTCAGGTATCGATTTGTTCACACATCATAGCGCTATCCTGAAGCTTTTCTCTCCATCTGCAGGTTTTGGCAGCAAAGCTATGTTCTCTGTCAAACAGTCACTTTCACATTTATGTTGTGTATTTTCCATTTAAGTTCCTAATTGCTTAACTTCATTCACAGAGGACAATAGGCTATTTTCCTACTTGGCTTTTGTTCTTTTTTTCTTTTCCCCTTGTTCCAGCTTTTTCACTGAGCCACTTTCTCTTTCTGCCAGTATAGTGCTTGTCCTAGCTTAAAAAATGATAATTTTACTTTCAGGAGTGTCACTCATTTTTATTCAGCCTAACCATCATTTTATGATAAGCATATCCCAATTCAGTGCGATCTGATGCATGCTTGCTAAAAGACAGGGGAGTCTGTGTTTCTAGCACCTGTACGGACACCTCCAACAAGTCCAGGCAATCTCTTCTTAATCGAAGAAAAACTGTCAAAATCCATTTTCAACAGTCACCTTAGACTTACATCTTCACTGCAATAGCTGTAAATAGCTGTGGGGGAAATGTAGGAATGGGATTTGGTGTAGACTATGTACTTTCCTTAAACTTAACCTAAATAGAGCCAGAAATTTACGCAGCTTGGGGTATTGTTGCAGGATCCTTCACAAGCCTGACTGAAATTGCTGTTTGTCTGTATATGCTGCAGTCAGACCTTCCATACACATTGCAAATACTAATATTGTTGGGAAGTAGAACCTCAGTTTCCTGGGTTTGGAATTTCATTGCTTCCAGAAAAGCCACTAAATGACTCTTGGTTGTACTAATCAAGCAAAACTTCATCTCTAGATACTGATAAAAAATTTCAGATATTGATTGTGACAGACTGGCTACAAGATTGAATGACATGGCTTTCCATCGTTTCCTTTCCCACAGAAAGAATTCCAGTACCTAACAAGTAATTCATCCATGCCTTTTCCACTCATGCTACTGTATGCACCTCTGTATTTGTGGCTGGAGCGCCAGCACTGTGCCTGGACACATATGTGACTGCCCATATCTAGAGGAGAGCGTGCTGAGCCGGTTCCAGGTGCTAGGGTGCTTTGTGAATGTTAATTTTAAATCTTCGTTACAGGAGAGAAGGTGTTTTCCTATAAATGGGGTTTGCAGAAGGCCCTAAAAATGACCAGACTTTTGCCTACTCTCATTTTCCCCGACGCATCAGTGAATCTCCCTCAGCCAAGCACATCACCAATGCTTGCGTAGCTTCGCTGGGTCCAGGCCGTTAGCTAACTGACACCAACTACTCTTCCTAATTCCCCATATTTAACTATGGTTAGAAAAACAGGGAGAAGGAGATTTTAAAATATAAGCCAAAGCAGCTGTGTTCTTCATTGGGTTTCGGTGTGTGAGCACCTTGCAGCCTCCGTGCGTGGATGGGCATGCAGCTCCCCGTGCATTCCAGGATGATAAACCTTTGATATGCCTTACACTTCACTGCCCTGAAAATGCAACTTTCCACATTTATGAATACAAACAATGCTATTATCTCTACCTTTCTAATATTTAACTAATCTAAACACTCAGGTAAAATGTTATCTGAAATGGTACTTCTATAAATGCATTAACTTTGTCTTCCTTTGACTTTTAAGATATCTTTCCTTACTAATACATCTGAAAAGATTGTTTGGAAAGCCTTCGTAAAGTGGCAGAGCAAACAGATGAAGGGCGTTCTTTAGTAGTTCTTTATTATTAGCTTTCCAATGATACTATCTTCTTGTACTTTTCTTAACGAGAAAATA
>JANZLP010000075.1:22789486-22800280 GCA_026930925.1 Chelictinia riocourii
ACCAGCAAACAATTTGAGCACTTGACATAATTGCCATGAATCAGCAAGGTAACCAAACCTCTCTTAAAAATGTGAAAAGCAGCTCCTTTGCCCACTGCAAAGGGGATTTTTGCCTACCACAGTGCCAGGTAAAATTGTTGCTTTGACATGAGAAAAGGGATAAAGGGAAGGGCACGCCCAAGCTGGGCTAAAGGGCACTGTAACCTGTAAAACATGCTGTGTGTTCACTACTGCTTCTTACAATAACCTCCACTCAGGAATTAGGGATGCTTGACTTGGAAAGAAAGCTTCATATCAAAGCGAACTCCCCTGCAACGGTGCTGGGTGCAATGTCAAACAGCACCAGTGCCTCATTTACACCAGCCACCTCACTGTCTAACTAAATTGGTTTAGTCTTCTGCCCAACCACAGCTAAATCAAAACATAGTACTCCAGCTGCTGGCAGAGTGTCCAGTGACACAAAATTAGTTTCTAATTGATGCAGTTAATTCAGGGCATCCATTGTTCAAACAGGTCTAAAATTATGTTTAATTACCCAGGGGGGTTTTGGGGAACCAGCAAGGCCTGCATTTCTTTCCAAGTCTCTAGAATACACAATGCACTTCCTACTCACAGTGCTACACATTTTTGATATGAATGAAATATATTCTCGTTTACAGCTAAAAAGAGTGCCTGTCAGTCCAGATCAGAGTTGGTTCAGGATATAGTCACAAACCTGTCAGAATCAGGTAGGCAACAGGCCAATGTCTAGGAGTGGTATTTGTCCCTGTTAGACTAGAGAAACTCACTGCAACTGCAATTTTATCCCCAAAAGAGCGCTGTGTGACCACAGCTGAATGGGGCTGGTTTTCTTCTTCCTGCCAGGGTGAATCTCAGGCAAACAGACAGGATGTGTGCCATGTAACAGCAGCCTAGGCAGCTCTGAGTGTGTGATAGAAATGTTGAAATATATAAATATGAATGCATCCACACACAGCTGAAGCCCCAAAAGGACACCTGAGCTAAACATTGTTGGTTGGTTTGCAAGCGTGATTTGGATGCACTGAACACTGATTGTTTGAACTGCTTGGGCAGATAGACTGAAAAAAATCCTGCTAATTCAGGTCTTCTCCAGCCACAGGGATTTACAGAAGGGAACAAACTCTTCTTCCACTGCTTCCAGAACTCAGCTCATTGACCAAAGCGGGAAAGGACAAGTCTTAAATCAAGCACGAGACAGAAATGATTAAAGTTTGACAGAAAGATCAATGATGACACCGCTTTCCTTCTTCCTTCAGCATACTATGAGCACATAGTATTTTCTCTTGCAGCAGAATTCATTAGTTTAATGTGAAATGCTGCAGGAAGGGACAGCAATCATAAAGTTACAAGAAAGGTTACATGTTTGTCTCAGATAATGTTGCCCAGAGCTCTTTTTTGCTTAGTGTTATTATTTCTTTCTACATTTCAATAAGATTCCTGCCTACCTTTCATTCTTTTTTCCCACAGATGACTTTATTTTAGGCCCTTTGAATTTTAACGCCCTGGGCATAACCTGTTCAACATACCCATGGGTTGGACTCCGCGGCTGTATGGGAGTACGTGGCCATGAGAAAGCACAGCGTCTGGAAGAGAGGTACAACCTTGCTGGTTATAAACCAACCTTTTCCATTCATAGCAGCGAGGCATCCAAGTACCTACATATACTTATAGCGCATACAACAGACACTAATCTTGTCCTGCCAGCCCACTGATAAGCTCGCCCGATTCAAGGGACCAAAACTTTAGTTGATAGCAATCTATCAATGGGGCTTCACTTATTTATAACAGCAGACGTTCTTGCCCTGTTATGTTTGCTTTGTACTATCATTTCCTTCTCATCAAGAAACAAACTCAATTATACTTTTTTCTGCTCCAGGCATAACTAATCAGCAGGCAACTCCCTCAGTAAACCCAGCCATTTCAAATACCTCCTTTCACATGCAGGTATCTCAAATAAGAAGCATTACTTCTATACCCCTTAAGGGGTGCAGGCACAGCCATTAATCTTTCTTTCATCTCTCAGAATGCTAATAAAACAATCACCTCCCTATCCCCAAATTGGGTAGGTCCTAATTAACATGCTAATTGGGCAGATCTTCCCTAATGACTCCCAAAACTCAGCAGTAATATGTTATTTAGGTAGAAAAGAGTTATCTGAAAGATAGGTAGAATTAAAAGACTGGCAAGCCAGAGCACAGTTTGGATAGCAAAATACTGAAACAGACCTTACTGCTGTGAGAATTAAAATTCTTCACCTGCCTATGCTACAGATCATATATTTACAGATTCAGCACCTTGCAAGGTTCAAAGCAAGAGGCATTTTGAAGGTAATATACAGCTGTAATAAAGACTAGTATTCAAGCAGAGAGAAATAACGTATGAGTAACAATGAAGTTTTTAAATATATTATTAAAACTGTTTATTTTAATATCTTTCTAAATAAATCTGACTTTTATTATCTGACACAAAAATGTACAAGTTGTTTTGCAAAGCCAGCAATGCCAGAAGCTCTGGCAGTTCATATTCATGAGCAACTTCAAGATGGATAGTTCAAGTCTTAATGGAATTAGTCCACTGGGGCTAGTATTGTGTTTATGCAGTTAGAGGCTCAATATAATCAAATTTCTGTGCATTTGCTTTCTTCAGAAAATAGGACTCAATAATAATTTAAATCCCCCATTAAGTTAAAATGAAAATATTGGCAGATGCCATAAAAGTCATTGTTCTAAAGTTTTCTTTCATGCACAATCTCATAGATAAAAGCAAAGTTTGTTAGTAAGAAATTGGAAGGTTTGAATCTTATAAAACAAAAGTTTTGCCATGTCTCTCTTGAAACTTCTAATGCAGAAGTCCCTGCAAACATGACCTTACCCTACTATAACTGCACATGCAGCTGATGAGCACACCAGAGCATGTTGGCTCTGAAAAGGAGCATTTCTGTAAATACCATGCCCAGAGCGAGTCAGTACTGCCTCACACCCCAAGGTTGTGTTAGGGAGGACAAATTCAGTGTGTCAGGACTACGTAGCAGCAGCCCACCCCAGTCTAGGCAACTGAGACAAACCTGAAGCACGTGCTTTGGTCCCAAACTGGAAAGCCTCAGAGGACTATCAGATGACTGGTTTGGTTTGGGTTTTTTTCCTGTGCCTTCAGAGCATACAGGAGGAAAAATACTGGCAGAGGGACACCATGGGATTATTTTGTACAACTTTCTGGACTTTGTTTAACTCCATTAAAAAAAGCCATGAAAAGGGAGTCAAAACATTTCACTGCGATATGTTTTCTGATGCAGAACGATTTGTCATTAAAAGTTCTTTTGTGCAAGATGCCAAAAGCTAAAATAAAATGTTTTTGTCATGATTTCTGCTATTCTTTCAAGTTTTAGTTTTCATGAACATTGTTCACAAAACCACTATTCTTTCGTCTCCTCCCCCCCTCATTGTACAATGGCTGCAAATAAAAAAAAGTATCTGCACCTATTCATATGTTTTTCCTGCATATGAAAGAGAGACAAGCAACACAATCATTGTTACTGATGGCTGTGACAGACCAAGAAAAAATGAGTACAACTGAGCTTTGGACAGTTTGGTGGCTTTCTTTTCGTCATTGTATATCTAGGCAAACCTCTTCTCACTTCAAGGCCCATTTGATAAAGAATCTGCTGGCTTCATTTACTGGCAACTGCAATACAAACACTGGCTTTAGATGTACTGTCAAGGGTCCTGTTAGGGGCTCACCCCCTAGTACACTAAAGTAAATGAAATGCTGATATAAGCAAAACCCCTTAGCTCCTTTGGTACCGCCGTACTGCTGCTCTTGCCTTCATATGAGGCAGTTTATAACATATATTTAGATAAAATTAAGAACAAGAGGCATCATTGTGAACAGACAAGACCGAGTCTAAGTAATATAAAGCATAGTCTACAGCAAGCTATCCTTTTTTGTATATGACGAAGTGCATGGGATCACAAAGACACACCACTTTCCAGATACTTTGTTTTGAACAATGTCAGTTTTTTCTTAGGAGTTATTGACAGAAAGTAACATTACCATGAAATTACTGTAGCGTGTATCAGGCTCACCTGTGTTTCTTGTTGGTATTCTGTTATATAGCATAAAGGGGCTAGAAAGCATTTGGGTTGAAAGTGCTGCATTACAGACCAGGCTTTTATTTTATAGCAAGTTCTTATGGAGCATTCTCATCCTTGTCTGACAAATAGGTAATTACATTTGAGCATACAGTACTTCTTTATAACACCACTAAAAAGTACCTGCTTATGGTGTCTTTGTTCGCCACCAGATAAAGGGTCTGCCAGCAATGGGAATCCTGGCTGGTATTCATAAGAAAAATGTGTCCTCCCTGGTTGAACTTCAGCTGGACCTTGTAAAGCCAACTCATGCTCCACCCATGCATCATGTAGCACATATTTTGGCATTTGACTGGGCAGAAATAAGGGATAGCAAAGCCACCTTTGTGCTGCAGGGCAACTGCTCCGTACAGCTCACACTCAGCACTGGTCTGCTGATCATCTCAGTGTCACAACCCCTTTCCAGCCCAGGCACCAGTGTTTTCTCCCTGCTGAAAGCAGAGTGGGCAGGAGAACTGTGTGTGGCAGGGCTCCGCCTTGCCCCAGAGACACAGCTGAAAACCGCTTTCTAATCCCACAGGAGAGATGCAACTTCTGGGCCAGCATCCATTTTGTATTACTCCCTACTCAGGGTGGGTAAAGGTCAAGCCCTTGCTCAATTTGATGGTTCAAGGTAATGTTCTGTACGTGTGAGAGTCCACACTGAAGAAACAGTACCATACAAGATGCCTAACAGGGCTTCCTGGGATCCTCAGCTCTCCAAATTATCCCTAACAGAATCAGGTAATTTGATTTCTGCTCAGGTGATCCTAGTAACTCTGGGCTACTATTTGCCAATCTAACTTTGCAAATATGATTTCATCATGAAGAATGGCTTTAGAATTGAGTTTTGCTAGTAAAATTGCATTTGAAATGAAAGAGCACATGCTATCAACATGCTATCAAACCAAAAACACAATCCAAAAAAGTTCTCTGTGATAATTGGTCCATCATACTCACTGGTGTATTAAATCAAAGAGACACAGTAGGAGTCTTGAATGAATGTAACTGTGCTCCTGCTCCAGGTTGAGCTTGATAGCAAGTCAGCTGAGGTCTTAACGCTGATCCATCATGCAGATCCTAACAGGTGTGGACAGGTCTTACTAGAATACAGGCTTTTCCTCAATATGTACCTGATTCAGGCTTATGAAACTTGCTTTAACACTATATGAGACAAAGTAAAGACAATAGATGTTTTGCTTATTAGTGCAAGTGCTACTCACCAAACAGAAACTTGCTGGAGGATCCCACCTGTAATCAAGATCTGGGGCTTTTGGATACACACAGACAACAGACTTGATGAGCAGCAAACTCTGTAGTCCTCTCCTCTTAAATATATACAGAGGAACAAACTGGGCCGGATCAAATGAATTTCAAAGTGGTCATGTCCTGTAGGGATGCAAGTGTTGTGCCCCGAGGCACCTGCAGCAGAGGAGGCAGCACCCACCCAGACCCAGAGCACCTCAACACCTTTCTGTACTCCAGCTCGTCCAACACCCCTGTGCAAAACAGACTTTACACAGGCAGATTACTCAGCTACTTTCCACCTGGGTAGCACCTCCGGGGCGTCACAGTGCGTGCAGGCTCAGACGGCACTGGGAAGATGAGAAGAGTTTTTGGAGCACAGCTGAATACCTCAGTCCATTCTTGTACCTGTGAGGGACACCAGGAAAGAGAATTTCCCCTTGGAAGGACACCCAGTATAACACAACAGCCGGATATTGCTAGCACTGTGTGGGCTGTTGTGAAAGAAACCAGCAGAGCTCTTTTATACAGCTTTGTACCTGTATTTATCTATAAATACCTGTATCTACATAGATACACTGTTCTTTCTTGCTATAGAATCTCTTTATAGAGAGCGCTAATATTTCTATGTACCACACCATGGCACTGTGCTGTGGAAGCTCGGCTTGAAGGAAGGGCAATCATGGAAAAAGGCTTTCAGACATAGGCTTAAAAGAAATGTAGTCAAACAGCTTCAGGGTGAGGTATCTTATCGGGTGTGTTTTCCTGACAGAAATACAGTTGCCTCAGCCATATTCACATCTTCTGCACACTTGCATCATGGTTCAATGATATAACAAATCCATCTTAAATCAAACCTACTGCAGCTGTGAGACACAAAGCACTGATCCAGTATAAATTTGCTCTGCTGATTCAGATTTGTTAAAAAAAAAAACACACCAAAAACGTTGACAGGTTAACTTTTCACTGGCAGGCTTTATGCTGGATCACGTACCATCTGTCTGAAGCACTTTAACATTTTCTGAGACCCCATACCATCTTCAACTACCAGAAAATAAACATATGCTCCTTATCTTGTATTTTGGCTAATTCACTACAGATGGAATTGCATGTCCGTGCCCGATCTGGTTCAAATCTATGCTGCTGGATGGTCCTGTAAGTGTGTGGATCTGCTATAAGGACCAGAAAATAACATCTTCAGCATTTGCTGGAACAGTTCCAGAATGTATTGCCCCAGGGAGAAGTCTCTGATCTAAGCAGAGGGGCAGGTGAATGCTCAAGGTGGCAGTAAAAGTCATTCTATGTGATCTGGAGCCAAAATCATGGTGTCCTCCTTTAGAATGGATCTGGCCTGAAACCCAAAGCTGCTGCTGGTTTTGCTAAGGTTGGACCAGTTACATACATATACTTAAAGTAATAAGGACTGCAAAATATTTAAAAGGCTTAAAAACAATAATCTTGCTCCTCTTCTTGAAAACACACCATTTTGCTTATTGTTTCAGAATTGCTCTTCTCCCTTTTGTCTTTTCTTTGGTGTTTTCAGAAACCAGTTTTAACAGAAAGAACTTTTAGCTGACTGTAAAGAACAAAATAAAGAGAGGAAACTTTTGATTTGTAACCTTTTCTAAACAATAAAAAAGCATGTAGAACATCCCCTGATGAGACCAGGGTCATGATCCCCTACAAGCCACCCTTGCTCAGCTGAAGGTGAAATGGTTCTAGGTGAGCTCGAGAAGAGCTCAAAAGAAAAAAGACTGTTCAGCCCAGCTGAGGGTCGAAGGTTGGTCTTTGTGAAATGACCTGTTTATTGCTATGTGGAATGTAATAGATCAGTGGGTTTTGAAAATTCACTGAAGGATGTGTGGGCTGAAAACATTAAGGCTATGTAAATGGAAATTTTCTTTCTAAAGAGTGAAATATGCAGATTTTGCCCATTGCTTCCACATAAATGAGTGACCAAATGAAGAGAAAACTGATCAAGAAAAATGTATGCATAATAAAAATGTGTACATGCTTCATCTAAAATTCATTGCCTCCAAGGGTTCATCAAATAATTACTTAATCTTGAACAGCTGCATGCACAATAAAATTTGCTTGCACTAGGTCTGAATAGAATTAATTTTTCCTGAGAATTGTAACACAACCAATACCCTCCAACTGTTCAGCAAGTGGCAACTCCAACTTGTATTTAAAAAGACTTACCTAAACCAGACTGATTCTGAGCTGATATTTGCTGGTTTTAATCATGTACTTCATTGTATAGTAGCAAGAGCCTGAAGAAATAACAGAGCTACTGCATACAAAAGTTTATTAATCAATCAGATCCCATCCATGCACTGCTCTGCTCAACAAATATGAGAAGCTTTATGTCACAGCTGAAATATTTCATTCCTGCTGTGAAGCAAGGAGGTCCTGTGCAGGAAGTTTTAGACATTGTGCCTATTGCAATGACTTAGTTTCCTTTGCTCCCCCAAACCTCTGCAGGTAGGTCAAAGGGCTGGGGTCTCAGGCGTGGTTTGGGGGTATCAGTCCTCAGTCTATAAAGAAAGGGAGAGCCTCAGTAACCTTTCTGGAGAAGAACTTTAAAAGAAAGATTCACTCCACCCTGTTCTTTCAGTAAAATCACTTCGGTGCTGACAGCAGGATTTGTTTGAATGTGCTTCATTTTTAAAAATATCTGATCCCACCAGATTTCCCTGAATAATGTTTGTTACTGGGTCACCTGTCTTGAAATGGGAGCTGCAGGCAATGTACCAACTAGACTGAATTGCTGCCCTAGGTCACTGATGTCCTATAACCTCTGTCCTCACTAGCCTTCCTTGCAGTGCTGCCGTTGTAACAAATTCCTCAACTACCAGTAAATTATATTACCAAACCCCCCTCCACCCCCCACTTGTACAAACCATACAGCAGGACGCTTTCTTAGTTGCACTGAAGTTAGTAGAAAGACTCCCATTGACTTCGCTTCAGTGACAAATGGATCAGACGTGGTGTAGGTGTATCAAAAATTCACAAAGTGCCATTTTGGAATCACTTAACAAATGTCACCATTTGCTCTAGTAAGAGGAGCTGTTTGCAAAAGATGTAGCTCCCACAAGGAACAAAGGGATGAGGGTTGTTCTCGATTTACCATGGATAGCTATCCCTCGCAGTACAAGGCTGCCTGTTTCCATGCCCAGCTATGAAATAAAAGAAGTTTTACAGTAATCACAGGACCAAAGTCTGCCTTTCATCTCCCCAAAGCTGAATGAATTCAAAATGCTTGGGATGACAGATGATGACATCCATAGTCAGACAAGATGGGTAGTAGCCGGTGTAGTTTTGTAATTAAGCTAGGTCTGCAAGGTTTTTATTTTGGAGAAAAAAAAAACAGGATGTCTTATAATTGGAAATGAAACTAAATGAATGTCACTGCCTTTATTCTGGCCACTGAATTCCAGTAATGCTTAGCAATTGCCATGTTTGTAATGTAAACATACTACTGTCACTGCAGTGAAATAGATTTTTTTCTTTTTCCTTATGCATCAAAGTAAAAAAATTTGCTCCAGCTGCCACTGATCAAGAATTTTGAGAACATTACCCAGACTATTAGTATTCTGCACACACTGCCAGGTGCACAAATAACTCACTAGCATCTCTCTCTCTCTCTCTCTCTCTCTCTCTCAATCCAGTTAATTGAATTGTGGCTTGATTGGGTTCAACAGACAATAAAAAATATTTTCCCAGTTTGAAAAGTTTTGACCTACCTCAGTGAGGAAGAGTGATAAGGGACATGTCTGCAAGAAAAATTGGGTTTGCTAGTCTCGTCTGAATCCATGTTCAATTTTGTGAGCACTCAGCTTTTCTTTTGCTTCCTTACTCATATTTTTGTTAGTGCTGCAAGACAAATGAGCTAGCAGATCCCACAAAAGGTCAAAAAGAGAGACAGCAAGAGAAATTTTAGCATAACTAGATTTTCTCATCCATTGCATGGTCCTGCAGTGCACAGATAGGATTTCTGCTCTAGTCATGTTCTCAAACAGGACCGCTACAGCTACATTTAACAGAGTAGGCATTGCCAAAGAAGACAGGACCCGCGCTGCACCACAGGTCCATCCAGCTGGGTGTCCTGCATCCCCTGGCAGCCAGAGAGCATTTCTCTTCTGAAGGCTCAAGTGTTTCAGTCTAAAAAACAATGTTATGATTTAGCAACAGGTGAAGCACAGGAACCCCTAAAGACAGGGAGAGTGGTTGGTTTGCCCATTGAATTCAGCTGGAAGGGAACTAGCTGTAAGGGAAACAAAGGAGTTTTACAGCTGAGGAAACCTTCTCTGCTGTGCAGAACTGCCAGACCTTTTTTTATGGAAATGCCCTTTTCTATGGAAACAGAGCACTCTCATGCTTCCTAATTGTCCAAAGGGTTTGCCAGAGGAACTATGGAAATCAGCTACTACAGTGGCTGTGCCAGACAAACCCTCTCTCCTGCTGTGCCTTCTACTTGTGTCTCTCTTTCCCCAGCTGACACTTCCTAAACTCCTTGCTTGCCATGCTGAGGTGACCTATAGCATCACTCCCAGTCCAAATCTCAGGACACAGTCCCATCTCCAGCACAGCTGCAGCAACACCAAGCCAGCTAATGGAGAAGCGCAGAAGGCTGAGACCCAAAGCCTTGCCGTCTTAGCAAAATCGGGGGCATTTGACAAGCCTTGCCTAGAAAGGAGCAGGAGGTACAAGGGAACAGAACTGTGTTGCCAGCATCCACGGCACTGACAACTCTGCAATTTCTCAGTGACCTTGCACGTAATGGTTGGGATGAAGGTACCCAGAGGCCCATGTGAAGGCTGGCTTTGGGCCAACACCTGCATTTGCTGCCTGGCTTTGTGATCAGGTTTGAACCTTCGGCCCTACCGCCATTGCATACTTTTCCACATATGAACACCCACCTTTTCTGGATTGCAATAGGACAAGATTCACAGCAGATGTAAATCAGCACACCTCCAGTAAACTAGCAGGGCTGCAGTGCTCTGTACAACCCATCTCCCATTTAGAAGGGTCAAGAGATCTTACTATTTTGTAAAATACTATGCATTACAGAGCAGGGATGAATGTGACCAATTCTGACAGAGTTGAAGTCCCATTCATTAGCATCTGTTTAATATTTCCAATTTCCTTGTTTATTGAAAACTAGTGTTTCCTAAATACTCACTGAGGGTACTTTTTCAACAGGCATCAGCCTCGAATAATTGTCAATCCACTCAAATTCTACTTAACAAGCTCTTGAATAGAGCCTGCTCTTCCAAACTGGTTTTCTGTTTTGGGCAAACTTCAGTGGAGGACAGGCCAGCTCTTAGCATCTAGCTTTGCTGTGTTAAATGCTATGTTTTTAAAAAAGCTCAATTCCCTCCCCCCGCCCCCCCCAAAG
>JANZLP010000075.1:23575358-23587992 GCA_026930925.1 Chelictinia riocourii
CCTTTGCATGTGAGTCTGCTTTCATTGCTGGTTTCCAGCCACAGAGAATTAGCTGGGATGTTTGAAATGACAAGTTGTACCATGCTCATGTTCCTCCATTATATTTGTGCTGTTTCATGGCACTTGTAGCATGGCATGCTATTATAATTATGCATTGTTGGCAGCCAGAAAAGAGACAGGGGGACATTTCTAAGTGGAAGAAGGGCAAAATTAAATGCTAGCTTTTAAGTGGCAAAACATTTAGTCACACAATTATGTTTCTTATTAATACAGAAGATGAATAGAGCAAAGCAATAAATTATTTACTTTTAGCTGTCTGAGCAATGGGAAGTATAGACAACTGTAGGTCTTTTCCCCAAGTAACAGATTAATTGTCTTTAGAGTTGGTGGATATTGGACATAACGATAAATTATATTGTGGGTTTTTCATAATGAGAGTTGTTAGCAGCACACATTGCCATTGTGTATCAGACACTCCATAGTCTGGACTGTGAGCCAGGCTGGCTTATTTCAGCTACCTGGTCTGGCCTTATGCATGGGAAAGACAAAGCCCTGGCTATATGATGGAAGCCCAGTAACTTTCAGCTGACATACTATCTCATGCTTTTTACAAAAGTTAGTCAGTTCTTGTTTGAAATGGGCAAACCTTCACATCCTCAACTAGGCTTTTTATTAAAAAAACAGGTATTAAACTCTTTTCTGTTTTGAATTGTTCTAATCTCAACTTTCAATCTGTGATACCTGCCCACTACTGAAATAAATCAGGTCTCAACCAAGAGATATTTTTACTTTAAGTAACTAGAGTCTTTAACTTCCTTAATGTTAAACATTGCAGTTCAGAGCATAACTTAAACCATCCAACTGAAATAGGCATTTGTAGGCCTGAAGAAAAGATTCTATGAACTTTAGTATAAGATAGTCAAGATGAAAAAGGTCTTAAATATGGGCAGATTTTGTTTTAAAGATACACTATCAGTGTGAGAAAATAGGCATGTTGATTGCCCAACATGTACCTGCACTGAACTTCTATGCAAGGAAGTTTAGCAAGGTGGCATCTCACAAAAAGAGGGCTCATGGCATGTCCCCCATGAACAGCCACGCCTCTCCATGCCCTGGCACACAGGCACAAACATGTACCCTTGCATGGGCTGTTCAGTTTATGAGCCACAGAGACAAGGGAAAACAGCCGCACCTCCCCCAGCTCCATTCCCACAGCAAGCTAGGAGCAGGGCAAGAGCCGTATCAAGTGAAGGACTGGTGTGACTTTCTCTCTCTTTGGAGAGCGTGTAAAGCAAATATGATACTGGAATTCTCTGAGGTCCAAGAGCCAGAGCTGTTCCTGAGCAGTATGAATACAAGCTGTCCCCTTCATGTAGTCATTCTTCAATGGCACCAGAGATCTTGGCTGCAAATAGACTGTTTAAATAAGAAATCAGGTCTAATAATTTTCATCTTTTAGAATAAAATCAGATGTGAAAAAACAGTAGAAGGCAAGGGAAGAGACAGTAAACAGGGAAAAGTTAAAGTAAAGGCAACATTCTGTATTTCTCCATTGTTCATTTCCTTATATATAAATATTTCAGGATTTGTCTTTTACTGAATTTTTGCAAGGAAATGAACACTGGCTTGATGTTTACTACATTCATAGATACCATCTGCTTAACTTTACTTCCTTCTAAATTTTTAAAAATATATTTTAACTTAATTTAATTTAATTTAATTTAATTTAATTTAAGAGAAGGATGTGTAGGGTATTTGGTCAGGTGGTATGTGGACAGGCCTGAAAAATACTATTTTAGTGAAGACAGAATTAAAGCTATCTTTCTAAAAAGGAACACTAAAAGGAAAACAGATTTTTCAATGCATAATTTCATGTGCTGATTGTAATGGGTTTAGTCACTTAGTCATTTAGTGCAAGAACAAAGAAATAAAGCATTCAGAACCTCACATAGTGATTTTGAAGCATTCTCCAGATAAGAACTCAGTTACAGAGAGACGAAAGGTCTCCCAAGGCTCTGGTGGCAGAGCCAGGGCCGGGACACCCACCTCTGCCCTTGTGGTGGATCTTCTGCATTGAACTGTAGTGACTTCCCTTTGTTTGCTATAGTGTTACCCAAGATGCTGAACTTCAGGAGTACTTTTTACTGAGATAATTGGTGGCATAAACAGAAATGTTTGAGAATATGCATTAACTGTAGTAGAGTTTACTGCTTTGCACAGCATGAACATCTACCCATGATAAGGATAAGGGCATGAGGAACTGCACACTCCTTTGCTGCACCACACAGTAACTTAATTACCCTTTATAATAACAGTTTAACTAATAGAGCTGCATCTTTTGCCACAAGAGCCACATGACTGGCATAAGAGAAGTCATTTGGAAAAAAATTCTCAACCAAGATGAAAGGACACTTTGTGCACAACAACAAGCAGATGTGGGTTAATCCCTGCTCTCAGTTTCTTCATTTTTGGGCAGTATTCTCCAGCTTATTGGAATGGAGCTGACCAGAGGTGCCCTGACTCACTCCCTAACATCTAAGAACAGGAGAAAGAGATGAAATAAAATGCATGGGTAATACAGGTTTTAGAAAGCTACAGATAAAAATACCCTGAAAACTAGGTTAAATTACCAGGAAGATAAAGCACATTAGAAAACAGGAGGGTATGAATCAATAATTTACATTTCAGAACAGTTACTCAGGCATTTACAAGGGCTTTCAAACGCCTGTCTCCCTCATCCTCTCCAAAACTTGACCCTGACAAGGATCCCCAGCAATTTCCTCAGAACTGAAGTAATTCTTAGAACCACTTGAATTTTTATCATACAGGAATACGGCAAGTGAATGGAAAGAGAAAATACTGGGGGGAGGATGGGATCCA
Organism: Chelictinia riocourii; assembly: GCA_026930925.1. NCBI lineage: Eukaryota > Metazoa > Chordata > Aves > Accipitriformes > Accipitridae > Chelictinia > Chelictinia riocourii. Next base: position 23,578,239 of record JANZLP010000075.1, read on the forward strand.
GGATCTCACCTGACTGCAATTGTTGCCACCACCACAGCATAGTGATTTCCCACCACTTGTAATTTAAATAAACTCCTAATGCAATTCTACTGCTAAACATTGTACTTAATAACACAAAGACTCCCTGACACCATGAACACAGCTGGACTGCCAGCTCAGAAATGTCAGCTTTCTTCCCTACATTGTGAAAGCTCTACTGTTAATTTTGACATCTGGTTTTTAGTGAGATGCATTTCTTGCAGAGCAAATGCACACTGACAAATCTGGGGCCCTCTGTGTATTTTGGTAAATTGCAATCCGTTATGAATATATATCTTCTATAATGAAATGTTAGCTTTGCAGTTGCAATGCAAGCTGTCCAGGTATCTGGTGGGAACATTTAATAACAATAATATTTTGCTGAGGATAACACAGCGACCTCATTTAGGTATTCCTAATACACTCTCCTGGATGAGTTTTTCCCCCTGATAAATTAACAGTTTAATAGCACACAGGTGAAAGCAACTAGGTGATATTGAGATAAAAACTGCCCTGGCAGCTTAGAGCCTGTCTGCAGAGGAAGCAGAACATTGACACGTCTGCAGCGGTTCCCACTGGGATCTTGCTGACAGCAAACATCATGGATCAAGACACAGTCCTAAGAGGATGCACAGCTCAATTACTGCACACTGCTGAGCGTGGTTTGAGGGCCTGGCCACCTATCCCAAAGGTCTGGGGGCTGTGATGGGTGCACCGAGCACGGCCTTCCCACTGGGAAGTAAGCAAGCCTGGCAGAAAGCATTCCCTGCACCCACTTTCCAACACTGCAAAGAAACAGCCCTTGCTCTTTTAGCTGATAAACTATTTTTTTCCCCCCTCCATTTAGCACCGGCGAGCCTAGGTGCTCTCCGTGCCTCGGGACTGCCTTCAAACGCTGCTTCCGAGCAATTCTGCACCAGCAGCTGAAGCACTGCTTGCAGCCAAGGCAGGCAAAATACTCCGGGCTGCATTTAGGCCTGACCTAAACCGAGATCCACTTGCATCAGTTGGCTCGGTTTGACTTGGCCCTGGATATGTATCCCCGTAAATCATCTCCTGTCAACAGGACAATCTTCCGAAGGACTTAGTGGCAGTCTGGTGGCACACTCACTCCCGTTTCAGTGGGGCTGGCTGCGTTCTGCTGACCTAGATGAATATCTGGTGACAGGACCGATCAGCAATGCTTTGTCTTACAAGATCACATTGCTGAAGCGCAAGTCTCCAACAAACAGCAAGTCAGCACCGAGCTTCCCTCCCCAGCTGGAAACATGGCTCCGGTCCTTGCAGCGGGTGCCGAAAGTCCGGAGCGAGGATCTGACCTCCACCCGCAGCCAGTAGGCATGCAGGAGTTAGGCAAGAGCGTGAGGTTGCGGTGGCGCGCTTCAGAGCCCGAGGAGAGATGATAAAAAACAGAATCAAGATCTGCATAGTGCACAGACCCAGATACTTAAAATACCACACTCCAGCAATGCTGGTCTCGGATGCATACACACACACAGACACACGCACCAGCCCGGGGCCAGGGAGAGGGAAGCGGACCAGGAGAGCACCCTGGAAAGTCCAGCTGACTCAGCTGTTCAACAAAGTTACTCAGAAGCTTTCTGAGCACAAGCAAGTTTGCGAAGTAAAAAGCAAGCACTAGCATGGCAGATCCAGCTCTTAGCGGCAGGCTGGAAACCTGGCTGCCCCCTCTACTTACCATCACATTCTTCTGCTATACTGCAAAGTTATTTAACTTAGCCCAAACTTCAGGAATATCTGACTCTACCTGATCTCAAGGACTCTGTCAAGGAGAAAAAAAAAAAAAAAAGAGAGAGACAGCAACTGAGTAAATCATGGCAAGTTACGACCAAAAAAAATCCACAGTGAGGCCTAGACACCAGATCAACAGACCAAAGAAATACTTAGATACGAGCATAATTTTTAATTCTATTCATTTCACAAGAATTGCTCTCTATTTTAAATTATATAAAATAAAAATAAGTTATAGCATCTAGAAAAAGAACCTCAAGAAGTCATTAAATCTTCTGATGCTGTTTATAATCAAGAAAAACGCACATACGTAGGAGAGAGGAGACAATTCAGCAACACGGGTGCTACAGTTACCTGGGATTTATGAGCAGGCTTGGTGTGGGGCAGGGGGTCGTCCCCCCTCAGCAGCTATGCAGAGTTTTACATGACAGGCTCAATGCAAATAAAATCACAGGTTCTCATTTCTTCTAAATTGCTCACCATTCTTTGCTCTAGCTCAAAATTTGGAGTGCTATCCAACACATATCAAGACTCTGGATATTTAAATCTAGAAGGAATTGGGACCTGGGCATTTTTCATCTCAAATCGGTACCTCATCGAGCTACTGGAACAGTCTTGAGCCTAGTTAAAAAGCAGTTTGCACCATCTGTTACTACTGTCAAATTCATTATTATACTATTTGGTTGCATTGTATTTTAAAGGGCTACTTCATAGGAGAGATGCAAAGCTCACAGTGGAAAGAATTGACATTAGGGATCTGGATCAGGCCCCTAGTGAGTAGAAGAGAATTAATATTAATTCTTAACTTTCCGATTTGAGCATGATGTGCCCCCAGGCTTGCTGCTTGTCTTTGCAGAATCACTATCTCCTGTTTAGGCATGACAATATTTGTCAAGTGTAATGCTCATTAGTCTGCTGTGTGGTCAGGCTAGCAGTGTATAAACACTTTGAAAGATCAGGTTGGGACTAAAGGTCTGCTCTTTGTGGTCAATTATAGCCATCAACGTTAATGATGCCACCATGGAGAGCTATGCAGGGAGAAGAGAGAGAAGTGCTTTTCCAAGGTTAGTCTTGACAATGTACCTTGGCTACAAGGAGCTGGCAGTGAAAAATGTAGTGTGCACCTCCAGCCTCCATCTAACCCTCTCAGTGATTTATTTCAAGAATAGTCTAGTGGCTTTTTTTTTTTAAATACCTGAATAAAAGACAAGCTTTCTAACCTGAAGTGCATTCTCTTGTATTCTTCAGAATTCACATTTTTGATGATACTTAAACCTGGTGTTTAATCAAAGACAGAAAAAGCAGCACAGGGACTGACGAAAGTTTCCTATCTCTGCTGTTGTTTTTGACTCTACATTTTCCCCCAAACCCTAGCATTTCTCAGCAAAGCAGAGATTTTGACTATTTGCTTGGAGAGAGTTCTTGTCCCAGTTCCTATGTGAACTGGGGAAAACAAAAAGATTTATTTTCCACCTTGAAACATTGTGTGTCTTTTTTCTTTTTAATTATTATTAAAATGGGGCTATGGGTTTGCAGATCTCTTTCTAAGAGAAGGATAAAAAAATCCCTTTAATTCTTAGAAAAGCAGAAAGACTTGGCAATATTTTAAAACATTCACCAAAGCAAAAAGAAAAAAAAAAAATTCAAAAATCACTATTGCTAAACTAACGATATGGATAATCATCCTCAACTGGCAACATCCCACTTACTACCAAAGGAGGAGGACCACTCATCAGCCCTCTGCTGCCAACCCATTGCAGGGTAGAGCTTCAGTGAAAGCATCATCAATGAAAGCAGAAATAGCATGAGCTTTTGAAATCCTTATATAGTTCCCCAAGCCTGCTGGAGCACTATAAATACAAACGAGTGTGAGACAGCAATAGCATGTCCTGAAACCCCAGTGAAATTTGGCATATGCATAACTGTCTCGATGAAACCTATCCATAGAGAACCAGGTAAGCATGGATACTCCCAATTAAAATTAACCAGAAAATGCATGGTCCAGCCCTTCCCTAAGCAGGAAATTACTTAAGCACATGCTCAATTTTAAGCAGGACTCAAAAACATGTATTTAAGTTTAGCACAGGTTTAATGCTTTAGTGGAGTCCTTTGATCAGAGTAATCTTTTTTTTAACCTATGACATTGATTTCAATTTAATCGGCAACCATCATCTTTGCCAATGCAGTGTAATAGAGCGCTAATATTGGGGTCCAGGCCATAATAATTCATTTAATTGCATTTGTCGGCCTAAACAGAACCCTACGTGTAAGGTTATTTATGCACTTGTCCACAGAGCAAACTGCACAGCAAACAGTAGCATTCAATATTTCATGCATTCTCTAAAAAGGAAACCCACATTTTCTGTAAGTGAGGTGTAGCTCAGTCAGTAATTCAAACTCTCAGCACCCATGAAATCCTGCAATCCATTTATGCCTGCTTTGTAGAACTGACGTTTGCTTGGTGGTCTAAAGCCTTTTATTTTTCTCTTTTCCTTTCCAGCATGTGCTCTTGTACTTACCAGGGCACTTACAGTATTATTTAGGTTGCTGCCTGCGATATTTTCAAGCTACTAGAAGACAGTTTCTTAGACATTTTCATAATGTTTTGAAATGCTGATGAGGATTTAGCATTAAAATTAATGGCAGCCAGCCGTGGTCTTTCAGATGTGAAAGACTGTGCAGTATTTTCTGGGAAAAAAGGGGGGTAGGGGGAAGAAGAATGGAGATATAAATAGCCAGTCTTGCTTTTCTCCAGGCAGGATCCTTTTAATCATGTAAAATAGATTTTAAAGATTAAAGACTCTAGGCTCTGTTCTGCCTTTGCTCATGTCTCGTATCACCAATTTTTTGTATGTAATTTGAATTAAAAAGGACACACATGGTGTTTTCATTTGCATTACCCCAAACTGGAATTTCCCCTTGAAGAACACAGCCCCTATCTCCTCTAGAGTGAGGAGAAAACCACCACACCTGGGTGGAACACCACAAAACAGGAGAAAAACCAATTCCAAATCACTACGCTACTTCTTGGACCTGGAACCTCGTTTTTCTGAGATTCAATTTAGAGCTGTGTCTTACAAGCTGAAACGGAGACAGAAGAATTACTGGTCCAGCAGCTATATCTGTATATGTATGAGCTGCAGTCCCCGATTTCATCCAGACATCACCATACTGCACATGGAAAAACCCGCACTAATTGAAACGGGAGCATCAGCACTGGGAAAACTGGCTGCACCAGTGGGGAGAGAGATCTCTGTCCTGGTCAGAAGGTTCAGTGATACCAGGGATGTTCTGCAAGAACTGCCAAAGGTGTAGGGCAGAGAGGAAAGGCACAGCTCCACAGAGAAAAGGCGAATCAAACTTCTCCCGCAGGAACAACATGGCCTGACAAAAAGCCAGAGGAGATGCCGGGAGGAGGGAGTAGGCCAAAGACCTAAAAATCTGGGGCAGAATAGACTGCCCATGCCCACCAACAGTCCGTTGACAGAGCTGGAGCCAAGAGGCTTCCTTCTTCTGCCACTGGCCTGATAAACCCTGCCTTGCCACACCACTTCCTCTCACCAAGGCACACAACGCAACAGGAGTTGCATCTCAGCATAGGTCAGCCTTCATTCTTAAATTTACTTTTCTAATGCAAGTTACACATTGACTAAAGTATCCTTTCCCCACCTTACACTCCTCAGACTTGCAGTTATAGTCCCACCTGGTTTCCAGTCATGACTCTCTCCCGGAGCAGGAACTCCCTCATTGCCTCCAAGTTTCTGAGGCCAAGAAAAAAATCAATGCTGGAATGTATTGATTTTATTATTTGTACTTAGTCGTACTTCTCAAATGAAGTACAGGACATCTGGATAATTCTCCTTGATTGCATTTATAAATACCCAGAGCACCCTAACTTTGTTCCATATGCTAAAATATCAGTGGCCTCGTCAGCAAAGACCATGGAGCCCTCCTTAAGGGACAACCAAAAGTCATCAGCTGTGAACAAGCATTCTTTCCACTAGATATTCTTTCATATTCATAAGCCAAAGGATAGAAAGGAAATAAAGGACACTGTTCATCAGATACAAAACAATCTTTCTAACAACATTTGGAATTCACCTGGAAATCCTGGCCAAACCTGGGACAGCTTTCCGGTGGGCTTCATCTCCATGGGTTTGAGGAGCAGAGTCCTGGATCCCACACAATTACCCTGCCATGTACGTGGCTTATGGAAAGAGAGAGATGGAAGAGCAGAAAAGCAGCATTTGAATGTAAGAAGCTGTCATCATTCTAAGCAGTGCCTTCTTGTTGGGACAGTATGGTTAGAGTGAAAATAAATGCACGCAACTCTATTACAAGAAAATAAAGCATGTCTGTAATTGCAACGAAAGACTTTGTCTTGACAGCCCTGGAAATGAAAGTTCACAAAGCACATATAGTGTGGGAAGTGTCAGCATAAACCTCCCACACATGCCTCCACCAGTGTAACCAGAGGATAAGGGCAGTGTGTTCCCAGTCTCCCAGCCTGCTTCTGCCGAAAATGGCCACCAGTGTTTTCAATTAATTCCAGGTGGTTTTGTACCACAGGCACTGATCCACTTGGAGCTGAACCAAAACCGCTCCCCTCACTGCACACAGATAGCACACATACTCCGCTCACTCCCAGCCTGCAGATCTGTTTCAAGGTCCTGACCCTAGTTTTTAAAGCACTTCATAGGCAAGGGCCTAATGAATCTTGGAAACTGCTTCTTATTCCACAACACCAAGCAACAGCTGTGATTGCTCTGGGTGAGCAGGGCTGAGCAAGTGCAGGGTGAAACCCTCCTCGCTTTCTGCATCCAAGGCTCCTGCCACCAAAGTCTCAGCCCTGTCTTCTAACAAGAGTAACAGCCTCAGACCCTCATCTGCAGTCCTACCACAGCCTTCTTCACTACTGCTGCAGTATTCATTAAAAATTAGCACAAGATAAAGAAAAGCTGAGTTTTAGAAAAAGTAAGACACTTCTTCAAGTCTTTGCAGAAAACAGTCATGGTGAGACCATGTCCCCAAAACCAAACTTTTTCTTAAGTTATATTAAAGTAGGGTTGGGAGAGAACTTGAGAAGTCAATACGTCAAACCTGTTGGGCTACAGCACGGGGAGCTCAGGTGCGGGGACTTCAGGTGCTGGAGCCCTGACAGAGCAGCTCTGCAGTTAGTCGGGCCAGTCGGCTTCGTGTCTGGAGCCGCACAGCCAGAGTCCTCACAACATGACCCTTCCTAGCAAGTTTTGGGTGAGGCTGTGGCAAATAAAAGCAAAGGGTGCACTGCTTGGGGGGGAATATTTATGCTTGATTAGGACCAACACAACATGCAGCTGAAAGACAAAATTCCCTATTACTGATGTATTAGTGCTCCCTGGTTTGCTTAGCAGCCTCTTCGCACTCTTCCACATGCAGCCTATGCTTTTTCTGCTATACAGCTATGCATAGAAAGGCAGAATTAGCCTGCACCTCAGTGCTGGTTCAAAAGCTTATCTGTATCTCCATCCTCCTTGCCATGCGCTATTCCATACTTTAATATCAACTTTAAAATAGATTAGAGGCTGATGAGCTGAAACAAATGCAGCTCATTACTCCTGCAGCACTAGCACCGCTCTCCCGGTAGCCTTCCTCCTCCTTCGTATCCACCTTCCCTTTGCCTCTGTCTTCACCACCTGCACTGTCCCTTCAGCATCAGCGTAAAGCACTTGCTTGGCCAGCTTGCGGAACCACAGCAGGGTGCTTCGAGCACCTTCTGTTAACCCACCAAGCACAGCATGTGCTGAAGCCCTTGTCTTGCCAAGCAACTCATCCTGCTGTTTCTAACCTCTGAACTTCAGCTGGACACATTGGGTCCTTTTAGACTGCATGTTCATCTGCTTTCATATCCTGCTCTGTTTTTTGTAAGAGCAGGTTCCTTCAAAAGAATAAGCAGTAATTACTGCAGCCACACCTATACTGGAAATGCCTGTGCAATGATATGTAGTTCATGCACACAAAGAAAACAAAAGCTGTAAAGAAATAACCATCCATTCAAGTGGTATCTGGTCCTTTTCTGCAGCAGGGACCTGATTCTTTAAAGCGCTGAGCTGCCATAGCCCCTGAGGGACTTGAGTTTCTTCTCACACATGCAAATATAAATCAGAAGTCACTCTATTGAAGCCAAGTGAATTATGCAGGTGTAACCTCAATGTGACAGAGAGGGCTCCTGGATGTCAACAAAGACTGGAACAGGTGCCCTTTCATTTTTCACATGGTGATTTTTCATTTTCAGCCACTTGGTTTTGCACAGCTACGATAGCGCATATACAGCTGTGATGCAATAGGACAGGATGGCTGATATTTAGGGGAAATCACACGCTTAGATCAATGCATGCTGCAGGTATTCAGCTGGAACCAAATGTGTTGGAAGCAATGTAAACCCCAGGAGGCTTGTTTGCTAATCAATAAACACAAGGAATGCATGCCACTGAGTTATTGCTGCAGTGTTAATTGTAGCTATACAGGAATTTTTTTTTTAATATTGTTTTTTTGCATTGCTAAAGAAACAGACAACTTCAAGAACTATGGCTTTCACAAAACAGACACGATATGAAAAATGCATTTCTATTCACTTCTCTGATGTTTTCAACTTTAGGAAAACATATAACCTCATTAGAAGCTCTCAGTGCTGCCTCATGAATGAGAAAGGGAAGTTGGTAGTGCTTCCAATCCCCTGGTTTACCACATGTGACATTTAAGCAGTCACCTGGGGAAAAATCCCAATGGGAGCACTGACAAAGCTTACCATTTGAAAAAGGTCAGACCTTCTATTCTTGCTCGGAATAGATGGTGCTGACCTTAAAAACCTCCCAGTCTCAGTCCCCCTCCTCATAAGCATATGATGGAGCAGCCAGCTAGGGCAATTCTACCCAGGAGGAGATGCAGGGCACCATTGCTCTGCAGAATTTTCTTATTCCTTGTCTTCCTCTTGACAAATTACAGATATATCAAGTGATGTGTGAGCAGGTGCTCGGGAGCATCAGCAGCACAGACACCAGTGTAGGAGCACCAGGCAGGGCACAGGCTGCAGCAGGGAAGAGAGCTGCCTCTCTCCAAGGTGACTGTCTTGAAAACAGATGGCAAAAATGCAATAGCGTTCAAAACCCTGGTAGACGGGGCATTCTGTGTGTGATAGACAAAGAGGGATTTGCAAAGACTAGGTTTAACCAAGGCAAGTCAGAGCAGGAATTGCCATTTAGCAGCTCTGATTCAGCCTCTGGAAGAGCCTGTTAGATACAGGCACTACCAAATCTAGACTTATTCAGCAGCAGTTAGCTTTGCGAGACCCCTCCTCACTCATCATTTATGTAGAGAAACAAAGGGCAAGGAGACATAGTATTTCCACCCTGCAGATGGAAACTAAATCTCTGGTATCACCTTGAGCACAAGGTCAGGCAAGGATCTCATAGCAGAACTTAAACTCAGATTCATGAGGTTCTAGCTCAGGTCTTCAACTCCGAGTTCATTCTTCTTCATGATATGATCCTCTTAGTCTGAACCTGTCAGTATTCAGTGCTACACGTGCTAAGTCCTCAGCTTCACTGAGGATTGTCAACCTAGCACCAGGTTGTCAAAGTAAAACTAGCACCATGCCAGGTAGCTGGATGCGAATACAGCTCCCTCCCCCTCATCAGAGGGATGATAACTGGCAGAGGCTGATCCTCCATGCAGGCTGCAGAAGAGTCGACTTCCGACTGAGTCATCCCGTGGGATGAAACAGGACAGCCCACAGCGGTAATCCCAAATGCTGCAGTATGCTAGAAAATCAGTCCCTAACTGCTGCAGTCAGGAAAATACAATAAACATGCCCTATGATTCCATTTTTAGTTGCTTTTCAATGCAGTGCTGCAGTTTGTCAGTCTTTCTCCTCTCTGTCCAGTTGCCTTTTAGTTTCTTGGTAAGAACCCAATTAAAAAAGCCAAAACAACCCACTGAAGTCTTT